>CAVMBJ020000058.1:0-44332 GCA_963675895.2 Styela plicata
CGGGTCTAGTGAAGTTTAGTACCATAATACCTTTAAAAGGTAGCACAATCATGAAATTTGGATATCTTGTTAGGCACCCCTAAAAAACATCGCATACCAAAAATGACGTCACTGCGACGTCATATGACGTCATAACAAGCCAAAACCGACCGCTCGCACACCGCCCTCAGTGACGTCCTAAACAAACACTGCGATAACGCTATGGCGTTTAGCGTCATCTCGTTTACGACACTCGATCAATTTACTTTCTTTTGTTCTCTCTTTTAACCTTCTGTCATTCATCAAAATGAGGTAAACGAAGTAAGGTATTTTTATTTTTTTTAAGTTAACACTCACGCAGTTTTGGAACCGCGCTAAGCCGATCGATTTCCCCCAAATCATATTTTTAAACGACCAAACGTGTACGTATTTACGGAAAGCGCTAAAAGTGAACGTCACATGAACATGAGGATGTGCATGCGAGTCGCTAATTCCCCAATGACCTTTTAACTGCACCTGTGAAAAAGTAATATGCCCAGCATGAAAGAATAAGTAGATTGGCCCCCAGCCATAAATTTCGCCCCCTAAAATGGCCCCAATACCCAGCATGAAGCCCTTAGTTGCCCCACAAGCTCAATAATTCCTCTAATATAAAAAGAAGCTTGAGTATACATACCCCCCTTCTAAAATGAGAAATCCTAAAGCCCCATGAAAGTCCTTAAAATACGACTTAAAAACACCTTGACCTTAGCAAGTATGAAGTTGAGTGGCTCGCTCAATTTGGGCCCGGAATAATGGCCTTGAACATAGAATCATAAGATTAGTACCCCGGCCATTTGACTCAAAAAAATGCTAATATCCCCACATTAAGGTTGGAGTTGAGTACGGACCATAATGGTCAAAAAATATGCTAAATACCCCCTCATGAAGTTTAGTACCCACCGGCCATATTGGCTCTAAACAACCTAAATAAACCTCACTCAAATGAAGTTGAGTACTCACGGCCCATATTGGCTCAACAAATGCAAAAATTGCTCATGAAGTGGAGAAGAGTTTTACCCCGGCCATCTTGACTCAAAAAAAGCAATATAGCCTCCATGATTTTAGTACCAACGGCAATATTGTCTCAAAAAAACATGCATAATAATCCCCCTCATGAAGTTTAGGACCACGACCAATGGCTTGAATAGCTTACGGGCCTGTATAGTATGGTAAACGATCAAGGTGACATGTAATACTAAGAAGTATTCGTAAATGAAGTTTGATAGTACGTATACGCGCCCCATCTATTGGTATTGCAAAGAAGATGCTCTACTATTATGCCCCTCTATGAAGTTTGAGTACCCACGGCCATATTGACCCTAAAACGCTAACCAAAACGCTCATGAAGTTTAATACCACTACATATTCGCACTCTAAATACGCTAATCTGCAATTTATGAAGTTGAGTACCACGACTAAATAGCTGAAACGCTAATATCCCTCTATGAAGTTGAGTAACACGACCATAATGGCCCAAAATACGCTAATTACACTCCTCATGAAGTTTAGTACCGCATACGGCATAAATTTGACCCTAATCTATAAACCTAATACCACGGCCTATCAGACTCAAAATAGCTTACCTCACGGCCAAATGAAGTTAGTCCCTCCCTAAAGATTGCTAATAATAACTGTATGAAGTTGAAGTCCCACGGACATATTGGACCTAAATACGGCTATAAGCGATACCCCCCTATGAATGGAAATACCGCCGATGGCCTTAAATGACTCTGAGAATACGCTCTTAATATGTACCTTTATGAAGTAGAGTACTGACAACGGAACATAATGACCTCTGGAAAATACTCTAATAACTCTCTCCATCATGAAAAGCTTATAAAGTACCGCTTCACGGCCATATATGTACCCTTAAATAGCGCCCCCTAATATAAACTTCCTCATGAAGTTTGGTATACCAACGTGCCCATAAATGGCTCAAATTACGACTAAAATATCCCCGATGAAATTTTGAAGTACCATCGCCAATATTGGCCCTAAATACGTAAAAAGTGCTGATTAATAATACCCTACATATTGCCCCTAAAATAAGCTCATATATCCCTTCTGAAGTATAGTACACGGCCATTAATGCTCCTGAAATTGCATAATCTTCATGAAATTTAGTACCACGGCCATATTGACCCTAAATACGTCTAATAAGTTCCTACGTGAGTTTAGTACCAACGTACCATAAAGATTTCTGAATAACCTATGGGCAAATTTATGAAGTTGAGAACCTGTACCATAATCAAACTCAGAGAATGAAAAATAAATATTCCCCCATGAAAGCCTTTACACTAATATTTGCACAAATGAAATATTGAGGATAACCTAATAGTCCTGCACGAAATTTATGACCAATAAGGATTTGACATGGAAACAAAAATAATCCTCTTCTGATGAAGTTTTTTGAGTACACGGAGTCATAACGGCTCTATAAATGCTAATATCCTATGAAGTTTAGTACAGTCGACCTACTGATCCAAAAAATCTTGTATCCTCTATGACAGATTGAGTACAAGGTCTATACACAAACCCTACAAAAATGTGAATATTCCTCAGCTATTTGAGTACACACGGTTACAGTTGACATTGTGAATGTCATGGAATTTTCCTCACGGCCATGACGTATGCACGGTCAGAATGGACCTTAATGCAAATATCCCTTCATGAAATGTTGGAGTGAAAGACCCTAATAGTCTAATGAAAGATTAGTCGTGAAGTTTCATTACGAAATTATAATATCTAAGTTTCTCTAATGAATTTTCAAGGAATTCACGGCCTCATAGCAACATGGACAAACTTGAGTTTGCGAACATAGTAAAAATTCATTTTTTTATGATGAAATTAAAAATATCTTTTTACTGGCATGTGAATATAATACATAAAATGTCGTACCTAAAATAATCCTTCCTCTCATGAAAGTATTAAATTATATTGACGTTGTACCATAGGTTATGCAGCAATCATCTTGAGTCAATAAGTACGATATCCATTGACCATGTTTGACTCTAAGCAATGGATTGTGCGGATAGAGTCCCTAATCATATAATTAATTGTATCCAAATGTGTAGTGACTTCAGGCGAACAATAGTATCGCAATTGGTTAAGCTGGAGTTTTTAGTTTAATTTCCAAAATCTCTAGTTAAATATTTTTTCCTAGAGTAATTAAGATTTCAGGAAATATAACTTACTACATCAACCAGGTAATAATAAGCTTAATTTACGCTATAGTCCTTGAAATCCCCACATATGACAATTCGATAGCAATATCTTCCCCCATCTCTGCCAAAAACAAATATTATATATCCAACCTATTCATGTAATTACTTGCGTGGTACTAAACATCACTAGGGTCTATTCACATTAACTAAGGCCAATTAAGGCGTTGTACTCGGATTCATGAAGTTATAGCAATAACGACATTTTCGGCGACCAATATGCCGTGGTAATCAATTCATGCGGATAAAATTATGATGCATATTTTGAGCAGTCTATGCTTCGTTGTACTCAAGCTACAAAAAGTGATATTAGCGTATTCAAACAATTATGGCCGAGTACTAAATGTCTGCGGACTTTATTCGGTCAATATACAAACAACAGAAGGCCGTAGGGAACAAACTTCATGAGGAGTATTAGACGTATTTAGGGCATTTGGTCGTGGGTACAAACATTCACTATGAGCCATTTTCGTTTTAGAGTCAATATGGCGCGTGGAATCTCTTCATGAGGAGTTATAAACGTGTGGTTTAGGGCATATATGGTCGTTTAGGTAACTAAAACTTCATGAGGGGATATACGTATTTTCAGGGCCATTAATGGCCGTGGTACTCAATCTTCATGAAGGGATATTCCGCATTTTTTAGAGTCTGAAATATGGCCGTGGGTACTAAACTTTCAGAAGGAACATTATTGCCGTTAAAATTTAGAGGCCATTATTGGACGTGGAACTAAAACCTTCATGAGGTACGATATTAGCAATTTTTCAGGAAGCCATTATGGCCGTGGTAGTTCAAGATTTCAATGATTGGGATTATTCGCATTTTTAGAGTCAATCATGGCCCGTGTATACTAAACTTCATCAGGGATTTATTAGCGAAGTTAGAAGCCATTATGGACTCCGTTGGTATTAAAACTGTCATGATGGAATAATTTAGCGAGTGATTTTCAGGGAGAATTATGGCCCCGTGGTATTCCACTGACATAAAGGATGTATTAGCGTAACATAGAATCATGTATGGCCGTGTTACTCGAATTTGTGAGAGGAACTATGCACACTTCATGAGCCGGTAAGCGTGGCCCTTAGTGTTTTTAAGGGTTATACTGAGCGTATTTTAGAGGTCATTAATGGCCGTGGTACTGCAACTTTATGACGCTATTCACATTTGTGGGGCCATTATGGCCGTGGGTAACTCAATCTACATGAGGACTCTGTTATTATTAAAGGGTACAATATGGCTGTGGTCTGAACTTCATGAGGAAATTTATAGCATTTATGAGCCGTTATGGCCGTGTAATCACAACTTCATGCGGGATCTTTTTAGCGTTAATTTAGTGAATCAAAGTTATCTACCGTAGGTACTATAAAATTTCATGAGGGGAAATTAGCAAGATAGATTTATATGGCCGAGTTATTCTAACTTATTAGGGGATAATCGGTATTAAAAGTCAATTATAAAAACAGTTTTACTCCAATTTCAGCAGATGGGGCTATTCAGGTCAAAAATGGCCATTATGATGCAAAACGTAACCGACCTATCATGAAGGTAAGAAACATCGCATTTTTTAGATTACCATATGGCCGTTTAGGTACTCAAACTTTCATGAGGTGAAATTAGCATTTATAGAGCCCGTTAATGGCCGTGGTATCATTAATTCATAAGGGAATATTAACGTATTTAGCTTCGTTCATGGCCAGTGGTCTATTCAAATTCCTGAGAGGGGATATATTGACATTTATAGCGCCGATCTGGCCGAGTGTACCTCAACTTCATAAGGGGATACAAGCTTTATTTTTGAGCATTATGGTTCGAGGTACTCCAATTCATGAGGGGATATGTTGCATCTTGAGCCAATATGGTCGTGGTACTCAACTTCATGGGGGACTAAAGGGTTTTTAAAGGCAAATATTGCCGTGGTACTAAACTTCATTAGGGGATATTAGCATTAGTATTAGAGATCATTATGGCCGCTGTGGTACTCAACTCCATGACGGGATATTAGGCACGGATTTTAAAGCCATTCATGGCCGTGGTACTTTTAGACTTCATGAGGGAAATATTTGCATATATTTGAGTTCATATTATGTCCGTGGTACTCAATCTTCATGCGGGGATATTAGCTATTTTTGAGCCCAATATGGCCGTGGTACTAAACTTCATGAGGAGTTATTAGTTATTATATTTAGGGTCTATATGGCCGTGGTACTCAACTTCATGAGGGATACTAGCTATTTTTGAGCCATATGGGCGTGGTACCTCAAACTTCATGAGGGGATTATTCGCTTATTTAGGCATATATGCCCGTGTCGTACCTCAACTTCATGTCGGGGATATTCACATTTCAGGAGCCATTATGACGCTGGTATCAAATTCATGAGGGGATTATTAGCCAACTACATTTTATTAGGCTATTTAGGGTCAATATGGGCCGTGGTAACTAAACTTTCATGAGGGTGATATTAGCGTTTCATAAGAGCCGTTATGGACCGAGGTACAATCCGGGCCTAAGGGTAATATGTAACGAAGATAGAATCATATGGCCGGGCCAACATGGTGTGGTTACTCAAATTCATGAGGAAGGTATTGCGCGTACATTCATAGTATTTAAGGCCGTGGTACAAACTACTTCAACAAGGGGATTACACCAACTTCAGAGTCATTATGGCGTGGTTGGTACACATTCAAGAGGGGACTTTAGCATTTTTGAGCTAATAATGGCCGTGTAGTACTCACAACCTTCATGATTGGGATAATTGCAATTTCTTTGAGCCAGTATGGCCGTGTACCAACTTCATGGGTGATACTGGCATTTTTTGAGCCAATATGGCCGTGTACTCAACTTCATAAGGGATATTATCTTAATTTAGACATCATTATGCCGTAGGTACTCAACTTTTCATTAGGGGCTATTTCACGATTTTCAGGGCCAATATGGCCGTGGTACTCAAAATCATGAGGGGATATTTAGCATTTTTAAGAGCCAATATGCCGTGGTACTCAAATTCATGAGGGGATTATTAGCATATTTAGAGTCAATTATGGCCAGTGTGGGGGTGTGGGTAGTGGTAACTAACTTTATGAGGGGTTATTAGCATTTATAGAGGACGGACGTTAATGGCCCGTGGCGAACTCAATTTCATTAAGGTGATAATAGCGTTATTTTAAGGAACCTTCATGGCTTTTAGTTTCTTCATCGTTATGGGAAGGGGGTATTGGCCTTTTAAAGGGTAATTATCGGCTGTGTGGCACACTAATCATCATGCGTGGGTATTGGCATTTTAAGGGTAATTATTGGGGGAGTGGATTTTGTGGCAATAATCTTCCTGATGGCGCAATATTAGCTTTTTATCAGGTCATTAAAAAAGTTCATTGGGGAATTAGCGGACACGCATGGCCAGTCCATCATGTTTCATGTGGAGTTCACTTTTATCGCTTCAGTAATATTGTCACGTTGGGTCTTCATATGGTTTAGAATCGGCCATAGCGCGGTTGCATATATGGCGTTTGGTGTTCTAAATCGTTTACCCTTTTTGATGAATGACCGAAGGTTAAAAAGGATTGAGAACCAAAAGAAAGTATAATCGAGCGAGTGCGTAAAACGGAGGAATGAGCGCTAACGCCATAGCGTTATCGGCAGTGTTTGTTCATAGAGACGTCAACCGAAGGCGTAAGCGCGATGTCCGTCCGTTTTTGGCTTGTTAAGGACGTTTCATATGACGTGGCAGTGAGCCGTCATTTTTTGTTCTTATGCGATGTTTTTTAGGGGTGCCTAACAAGATATATCCAAATTTCATGATTTGTGCTACCTTTTAAATGGTATCTATGGGTACTAGAAACATCACTAGACCCCTGGAATACAGCCGAAAACACCACAAAGGGTTCTCTGTGATCCCCTCCACATGTGTTGTTTAGTAACATTATAGCTTGTTAATCTATATATTTTTCTGCCGTTTATTTTTCATATGATGGTTAAATAAATGAAGCTATTAAACTGTCAATACAGATATAGCAACACAAAAACATTCGACAACGCTGAAAAATACAGATCATGTGAAGATTGGCAAACCGTAGGTTCAAGGTCAAAAACAAAACCCTTTTACATGCCAAAGCGTTTTAGGACAAAAGTGCCGAATATTTAGAAATTGTGAGAATATAATTGGCATTTTCATATTGAATTACTTTTCTCTTTTTTGATTGTATTTCATATGGCTCAAGATGTTTGCCAAAAACACCATTGTCTATCATGAAAGGCGATCCGTTCTATTTTACTTTCATTTCTATTTTACCCATCTTTTGTTTTACTTTTTTTTTTTACTGTTTCAAAAACGTATTTTTTTTCTCGTGCGCAGTTTCTTCCAGTAGGGTCCAATTTTCATTTTCGCTTGTGTTTTAACTAATGTTTGTGAGTATGTTATGGCGCCCCTTTTAATTTTTTTGTGAGGGATGGGGTCCCATATGATGTGTTTGGTTCGAATTTTAGTAATATTCGTAGTATTTTATGAGGTAACGCAAACGCGTTGTTACTTATGTCGAATGTTTTTTTTTAAACTCATATCCGGTGGCAACTTTTTAAACTTTCTTTTTGTATGTTTTCTGATAACTCTGTTAATATGAATATCGATATTTGTTGTACCCGCTTTTTGTGTCGAGAGAGAGTGTCGAAATAAAATATGTCATACTATGATTCTGGATTCCCTGTACTTTGTATACCGCATGCCAAGTTTAGCGTCAACACCCAAGTAGGGAGGATACAAAATATATTTTTGCATTTGAATCGGGAATATTCGAATCATAAATTATTTCCGATTCGATTTCATGCAATAATTCGAAATCAGCAAAATGATAATTTTTGTATTTTTTCATAAATAAGTGACGAATTTTTCACTTAAATTATTAATCTGATATAAAAAGTTAATCTTTGTTTGTTAATTATATATCTCCCGATTCCATTTCGAGAAAATTATTCGATTCGATTGTAAAGATCAAAAGATATTCTATTTCCTATCTTTCCTTCTCTCCTCTGTGCAAGAGAGATAAAAAAAACATTAAGAAAAAACTCCCATAAAACGGGTGGCCCTGCTAGGGAGGCAGTTACGTACCGGTACGAATGGTTTTATCGTACTTCGAACCAGCAAAATAATTTCGTACCGAACTCCGTACCGTAACTTTCGAAAATTTTTCGTACCGTTACCGTACGATAATTATTATTTTTCGTACATCGAAACCGAACTTCGGTAACCAGTACGAAATGAAGTTCGATTAATATTTTTCATTTATCGTACTAAATTTCGTACCAGTACGAAAACAGTACGATTCGCTGGGCAGCAATTTCGTACCGTACCAAACTACCAATCGTACCAAATTCGCTTTATTTGTAAGTATTTGGTCCACCAAGAAAAGAAAACGTTCCCCAATATCTTTACATCATCAAGTGATGCTGTTTTATTGATATTACTGGTTTATAATCCATGGCAGAAAACTCATGCGCGTAATTAAGCATATGGTCACCCCAAATTTCATTGTTCACATTGCGTATCACTATGAGCATTGCTAGACCGGTGGTGATAAATAGAGGTAGGATGAGCACAGTTTTCGCGGAAAATATTTTGGCATGAAGCAATATTTAAGCATTATTAGCAGCATTATGTCGTCACAGAGAAATTCTCTCTCGACAAATGTAATGTTTCGTTGTGCATCACGCATGGGTTTACGTGCGTCCTCAGTCGAAAGCATGGTTATAAGCAAACATTATCATTTGTGGCATCTGGTATTTCTGGTGCAATTTTACGTTCTCTTCACGTTACACTGAATGAATGCTATATTATTTTTTCATACCATACACTCGTACGTCCCGACCTGACCAGTTGTCCATATGTGTGACTTGGGCTCCCTGTTTTTTTATTTACAAAATATTATCTTCTATTTAAGATGATCCAATCGGGCTAACATTTCACTCAAAACAGCCTAAATATATCTTTCTATTTTAAATGTTTCTCGCTTTGATAAATATAACTTCTGCGAGTCAGAGTACAAACAAAACGTAATAGCGGTGGGTACTGGCTTGTTTGGTTTAGCATAGGTAAGGTCAAGTGGTGATGAGTATTTTTCTAATTTAATTTTCATAAAATTTTTGCGCGCCTTGTGCAATATTTTTTTCCTGATTAATTTTATATTTCGTAGCATTTAGCCTTTAAAAGTGAGAATTTTTATTCCATTTTTTACAAAAAATTTCAGCGGCTTCCGGCGCTCAGATACATTCCTCCTGTCTGGTAATGTTTATTTCACTCGTAAAACACAGGTATTTTTGTTTTCGTTCTCAAAAAAAACTGTGCGCACCTCCGGCACCCTAAACCTTTTTGTAAATTTTGAAAGCTGTGTTTGCATGTTGGAAAAATGTGCCCCCCCCAAATTTTTTTCTGGATCCGGCGATTGTAGCTGTTATGTTCCGGACACCGTGATAAACACCGTGATTTTTAGTATTATGGAATGCTGCTTATCTTGTCGATTTTAATTGAGCTATCACAACTTTCCGAGATTTACAGATAAAAGCTTTTGATTCGGCCTATATGTATTTCACCGCAATCACTAAAGTTTTGCGCCACTGCAGTAAAAACGATATACGACATTAGCTCATCTGATCAGTTCAAGTGAATCAGTTGCATTTTTATTACTATACCTTGCGCCGCTTTTTATCATTTTCAAAATTGCCCACCTTTTTTAAACATATAATAGCCGCGTTATGAAACGGCATAGATGTTAAATGAAAATTTTTTTTTGAATTTATTTTGACGAAGAATAAAGTGTAATGCAAAAGGTACAAAAAAAGAGTACGGTACGAAATAAATACCGAACTTCTTACCGTACCCGTTACCAAGTACGAAAATTGAATAATGAATCGTACCATACTATGCGTAACCGGAAAATTTCATCGTAACCGTACACGAACTTCGTACCGTACCGAACTACCAGCCTTGGTTGCCACTGTCAGCACGATCGGTGAAGCGTCTGAAGAATACCGCTTCGAGCCTACGCATCTCCGATCGCCAATACGTAGAACTTCGAATCTCCGTGGAGGGATGATGTGATTATGGGCGAGGAGATCTCGCTGGTGCATCGTTCGAGGCTGTTCACAGGGGGAAAATGAGCTAAAAACCGTCATCCCGAGAAGGCGTGGTTTCGCCCATATGTTTAAGGCTCTATTCTCGGTTTCTCTCACCACAGGATAAAAATGAAATACTTATCCTATCCTAAATTGACATTGTTACGTCATGTTTCACGTGGACTTTCTTTGTCTGTCTCACGCTTGTGTGCACGAAAAAACATTGCTTTTCGTGGCGAGTTTCCCCAACTCTGAACTGCTGTACTGATGGATATCTTTCGATGGAAATGGTCGTTTTTCAATTAGGATATAGCGGTCGTAAGATATATTCAGTAGGGACATAAACTCACAATTGAAACATCCCGCAAACCATACCCCAGTACTAATATAGTAAATTAGCAGGAATATAGGAGAACCATGGCGTAAATTCATAGAAAGAAATAGGTACTCGCAGAACAAAAACTCCAAGTCGGAAATATCCCAAATTACAAACGAGTGCACTAGCGAATTTATCACGCTGGGGATGACATGACCATCGCCCCACTAAAATAATCTCAGAATATCCCTTTATCTTATTAAAACGTAGGCAAAAAGATTTTATTACACTTATTGAGCCAAGCCTAATATATGTCCTTCAGTCCAGGTTTCTCAAAGAATATTTGAAAGTTATCCGGGAAAGTTTATGACAGTATTGGCTAGGAATATTGATAATATTGGGAGTTTTCGTTGAAACTTGGTTTTTCAGATTCCAATCACTCTAAATTATATTTTAAATCCATCTGTATACCTTACCAGCCTTATATTAATTAAATCGCATAACTAGACAGCAATTGTAGGTTCTAGTTATGAATAGATTGTCATCCCATTGAACTAGTCCCTCCATAAACTTTTTATCACAAGTACAGGTTGGGCAATTTAATTCGGTGATTGAGATCATACCGACGTCGCCGCGAAAAAATTACCCGCAATCTGAGAGTCGATTTCCTAATGATTCGGTTGTGCCATCACAACAAGTTGACAGGCGAAGAACATTATCAAACTCATTGTTGATACCAATGACAACAGCGATGACGGTCGTCCAACTTCAAATATGCTTGAACCCTTATACCGTATTAACGTTGATTTCTTTATTTTCATTTTCGGAACTGCTGGGACAATGTGTTCAGGGCCGCAAGCGACAATACAGAAAAAGTACCCCTAGTGAGTCTTTTATCAAAATACAATTAAAATTTTTTTTGACGTTCCTGAAAATTCCCATAGTTCCTGTAGATTTTGCCAAAAAATTGTCGATGATAAATCACCAACAAAAGAAAATTCACGGATTTCGCAACCTCATTCATAAGTAGATATAGAAAATGTGTGGTCCTATGCTTATCACAAAAATGCATCCATGTGTAAGACCAACTTTACAATTTTAGTGCTACGACTAGTTTAAAAGAATTTCGGAAACTTTTAATTATAAATATTCGAATCTAAGTCTAATTTCCCAATTAAAGTACCACTTATTCTATACTATATTTTCAGTTCAGTAATATTACTTTTTGATAAGGGGGTTAGATACCCAAAAGCTTGAAAATGGGTTGCAAATTGGTAAAAATCAAAAATAAAAGAGTCTGATGATCAAAGATATGTACTCAACAAAGTTATGTTCAAAAATTGTGAAAGGGATCTTGTCCGACTTGGTGAAGGATATAGGAAGTTTTGGTATATTGTCAGTTCGTATGCAGCGGTTTGCTTTTGGATATAGGGTCCCAAAAGCGGTGAATTCGCTGGTTTCTGTTGGTGATAATTCCTTTCTGGATTTGAAAACGTTATTGTAGCCTTTGTGTCAATACTCGCGTAGTTTAGTGACAATTTTCAAGCTCGTCAATTGGTTCAATCCATTGACGCAGTTATGATTTAACGTGTGCCGCTCGTTGATAATATGAGTGGGCCATTATTTAATTCTTATCCTGCTGAATGCTCCGGCCCGGCGTACATTTCGTCTGAAATTTATGATTTTAAACCAAAACCAGGTATGATCCCATACATGCAATATCCAGAAAATATTCGTTATGACCTGTGAGGATGATAAGAAAATCTATGTTATGCCACTAAAATCTGATCAGAATTCTGATTATCTGAATAATTGCTTTTGGCCGAATGCGCAACAAAATCACGATTATGCTATGTGGATCTGCGGAGGATGACTAACATATACGAAATCTTGTAACAGCGGCCACTTACGAGAGAGATAGACAGGAGAACGAAAACAGACAGGTTACAATCGCTGGAAAGATGTGAGTGGATTTTTTTCCGTTCGGCAGTAGCCTACTACGCCAGGTTATATCACACCCTTGGAGGGTTTGATATGCGTACAAAGCACAAACGCAAAAAAGAAAACAAGCACTCTGCGTTAGCAGATTGCTAGGAGTATCTGATCCAAACCGTGAGTTCTGTTTGCAGCATAAAAAAACGGTAAGGAAAATGCGTGCAGGAGCACTGCGGTTAGCGCAAAACACAAGGGTATGACGCAAAAAAACAAACCAAGAAATAACGCAACTGATGCAAAAGGGTACTGCGACCTTTAAGAGCGCACAGGCTATAAAAATATGGTTTTCTTGTATATATGAACCAAAGGCGTCAATTTTTGTTTTGTGTGTGGTAAAATATTGCGTCCCATAATATATTTCAACCTGGCGTTTCAGACTTGTATTTTCGTATTAGACATATTTCAACGATATCAGTCAAGGCTAACTGCCGCAAATTCTTTTTTTGTTAAATTCTTGTGTATTTTTGATTTGTTGACAAATGAATAAACCAAAACAATCAGGCAGTCGGAGGCGGTTCATCTCGGCAATACTAATTTCATGATTGGACAAATTCTTTTAAAATTATGTTGGTATTTTAATGATAGAACTTGAACACTTTGTATTTCGGCCATAGGATGGCTGATATCTTGGTCACCACCGTTCAGCAGTGCAGTTGACTTGTTTGTGAAAATTTCTTTTCTTTCGATTGCGATGCGTTACCATGCACGACTATAGATCAGGTACCTTAAATTAGGAATGTGATCATGTAAAAATGTTCCCAGAACACGCAAGAAATATCCATATTGTTAGAGCGCTCATGCGTTGTACGCTTTGTTCGAGTCGGTACTCAAGTTTATCTATTCCCGTAAACAAAAAATACAGTGTGCCACGAAACAGTGAAGTAAAGGATTTAAAAATCGTTGAGCTATGCTAACAAATCCTAAATTTTGCGATAGAAAATTGGTGTGCATTTCTGCATATCCAGTCAAAATTGCCCTCCAAGGGAGCAGGCGAACATTTGAGAGAGGGACAGCGCACAGTGGTTTTTGCCAGACACTCAATTGGGCAACGGACCCATGATGTAATAATGGATCAAAATTTAGTTTTTCTGCTCATGTTCTTTCATTCTCTTTGCTATGCGCATGTGTGTATTTAGTCAAGGGGAAGTGAGTCGTCTGGGGCTTACGTATAATGTGGACCAATTAGCATTACCTTACCTACCATGCAGTACAGGAAGAATCAGTAAACCGATTATAGTCACTGACTAGGCAAAAACATCATCCCCCAAGGAGGCCCCCCTACCCGTACCCAGGTCGATGGAAAAAATTGTTCAAACGACGCACCGGCTGACCCTTTGTGATAATTATTTCCGCGAACTTGCACAAGCAATATGATAAAGCACTACGAAGCCACGGAAGGCCTTGTTAGAATGCATTCCAGAGAATCGTTCGCACATTTTTTTATACCTCGAGTGATGTAGATTTTTATTACCATATTAATTAGCCACGACCCCATCCCTCTTTTTTTACGGATGAAATGTTCAATAATGGCCATCGAATGTGATGGTAATTGACTGCAGAAAACATCAAAGCGAGATATGAACTATTTATTGCTGTTCCAAGAAGTAATCGCATTTGAATAAAAACTTGCGCTGCACTCATTAACCATCGGATTTCTATGCCCATGGAGCCATTTTTTTGCGTCAAATTTTGTCGATAATTGAAAAACAATCTAAAAAATTTTTTTGAGGTGTCTTTAAATCTTTAATTAAGGGAAATCTGTTTGGTATCATTAAGTTAAAAGTTGGTCCAATTAGAAATTTTATTTTGCCAATAGTATGCGCCACAGATGGGTCGCACCTCGACGGGCGCGTTTCCATCAGTTACCATACTTAACAAAACATGTTATGGTTTGCAATTTTTTTGATTGGAGTAATATAGAAATGAAGATGTTCCCAGAAATTTATTTTTCAATCGTGGAATTTCAATTGTCCGCTTTGGGACTATTCGTTTTGTTTCATATCCCCGCCCCAACCACTAGTTTTTCATTCATCGGGACCTGTTTCTAAGTGTGCGACATTAGCACATCTTATATCATCATAGATTGTTGCAAGATAATGTTGTTGGAATTTCAAGATTAAGCAAAGGCGAGTGCGCGGGGAGAGCCGGCAGCTCAATGACGCGAAGTTAATGGCAAGGCGAGACCACGAGGCGAGGTCTTGGATAGTTTTGTTCAGGATCGGTTGCGTGGGCACGGTGCCCGCAAGATATTCTTTTGACACGCGTATTGGGAATCATATTCTCTATATTGGACTATTGAATCATCTCAAACATTCTTATGTTGTGATCTCTAATATGAGGACTATTGAATATCAACATGTTGTTTATCTATGAGTGATAAAATTGAGTTTTATCTATATTATTCTGATAAATTACTTTGTTTGAGATCTACTCATTTAAGAACGATTACTTTTCAATAATCGGATAATCAGCGAACCTTTGTAATAAGTTCTACAATAGATTCTACAATTGTCTAACCTATTGAAACCCTAATGGTTTAGAGATAAGTGTGACCATGAGGAATCTCGTTGTCTATATATGTAGGGATAGGAATATAATTTTTTATCCTGCGGGAGAGGAAAGCCGAGATACAGCTTAAACCATATGCGAATCACGACCTCTCGTTCAGATACCGGTTCCGAATGAAGTTCCGGTGAAGGTTTTTGAATTATCATATTTCTCATTTTTTCCTGTGCGTGAACCTGTTTGGTGGAGAAAGCCGTAAGCGGACGCTTACGTGAACCACCGTGCACCGGCTAAAGCGTCCAGCAGACCTCTCGCATATACTCATAATCCCTCTCGGGATTCGAACCACCATGCATCATGATGATCAGGGACGTAGCTCGAAGCGTTTCCCCAACGCAACGTATTTTTGATAACATGGTCACAATAATGACCACAAGATTGCTTTAGGACTTCGCATTGTTGAATTTCCTTATTGAGGACTATTTTTGTGGTCGAATTAATCTAAATCCATTTATTTGGCGAAATTTCATGTAATTTATGTATTTATTTTTTTACTGTTTTTTTTAAGTTGAACGACGAAAATATGAATAACGCAAGGACAGTTTGTGATCATCATTATGAAAATGGTCCGATCATGGTAGACAAATTTGTGGTAGTTTAAGCATGTACCATGCTTAGCACATTGATGCAGAACATAAAATGCGTTTTGTCACGCTGTAGAATTTTCCAAACATGTGCCATCTCTTGGCACAAGGATACGAAGATATCTTGTGGATGGTGTTATTAAAGCGTTGTATGGTAAGATTTTCGCAACAATTTTATAAGTTTAGAATTGTGAATATTACGAGTTGATGACACAAAATAGGTAAAATATGGCCATGAAAAATAAAAACGTTACAATTTCGCGATGGCCTCTTCGAATGACTTACAACAATGACTACGATTATTTCAGTTTTCAATGGATCAGCTTCGTCGTCAATTACAAGAAAAAAGTTCTGACAGTCAATTTCGGCAGATTTAGCACGTGAAATGCATCGATTTGCAATAATGTTTGTACAGTGTCCGTATTCAGAAAAAAAAAAATTCGGGGAAGTGGTCACATGCATTTTGAATTAAAAAATAACTCAGCATGCGGGAAGCGTGCGGAAATTTTTAGAAAGAAACAAAAACTCTCATTTTGATAGCGGAATGCCGAAATGAATGACTGATGTTATCAAAGTATTTATCGCGTGAAATTTTATGAAAGTTCTGGAACGGTATTTTATTTCATTGAGTTTGCGACATACAGAGTCGACGTTATCTAAGGTAAACTTCATTTAGCAGACGCATGTTTAGGGATTAATTACATTTTTGAATCATCGGCGAAAAAACCACAAACAAAGACTTTTCCATAAATGCAGCATTCTGAGAGACTTGGCAATTTATCGTCCATGTGCAGGAAATAATTTTTATAGATGGGCCGATACCGATACCACCTTCGTAATTATATATATCGATACCGAGGTACTTTGTTAAATATGTTGAAAGGCTTTTTGTATCCACATACCTATGCCCTTGTTATTGGTATATATTGAATTGTTGCTGCGTTCAAGGATACATGGGTCCAAAGTGCAACTGTTCGTGGGTTACACAACTAACGTGACCCGTAAAGGCGCCATAATACACGTGACGTTGTCTTACCGAGTGCGCTGCATTACGTTTCGAACAATAAAATAAAAAACGGCAATACACGCCTGCATTGCTTTGCGTTAATGTATTCACTGGGTTCAAAGCACTAACGAAAAAAAAACACTGCACTCGGCGGTAGCTTTCATAGCTAAAACCGTTCTGTTTGATTGGAAAACGTAAGGAGCTTGCGTGCAGAGCAATGCGCTTGCGTGAAAAGCAAGAGTAAAATAAAACAAACCAAGAAAAAACGCAACCTACGCAAACGTGTAGTGAGACCCCTTAACACCTTTTTTCTGCATAAAAAGAGCATATGGTCAGTGAATTGATGGTTTAATTTAATAAAAACCCAAGTCTAAAACAAAATTGTTCACGCGAGGCATGCCCCGTTTTAATTGTTCATCAGAGCAGTGAATGCCATGTCTTTCCATTTATTATCAGTAAATAAAGCGTATTCGTACGCTCCGTTGTAAAGAAAGTATCCGGTATCGGTTTTGGTTATCGTCGGTATCGGTGATGAAAATTTTTCCGATACCAGTACCGATACTAGCCGATACCGATACAACGGCCCCATCTCTAATAATTTTTATTTTTAGTGACTAGTGGCACAAACAAAAAGAATTTTTTTCCCATGCGTTCATATAAAAAAAGAATGCGGTTTCAAATTAAAATAAATTCAACGATAAACAAACACCTCAAAATCTCGATTTCATCAACAAAATATGTTACGATTTTTGTTGTGCGAGACACGAACGCCTCATATATATATTCTCGGAAAACGAATTCAGAAGCAACATATTTGATGAATAAATATTATTAGCCGGAGGGGAAATTGTTGAGACGTTTCAGGCCGTTTTGCGTGTTGTCAATATATATCTCGAGACGTCTCAGCCGTGCTGAACGACCGCTCAGCTCCGCACGTGGGAGTTGGTAGCACTATGAAAGTTACCTGAGCGGCGTTAAGATTGGGCATTCCATCTCTCATAGCGTAGTTTTACCCGGAATCGTCCCCCCTCTCTAATTATCAATAGAAATGCCCAATACAATGACGACGACAGTTCTGGATGTAACACGAAGACGGTTGTGTCCTGTTTGGGAAAGCAAGATGTAATGGGAAAGCTCTTGTTCGTACTTCGTCAAATAACTTAGGCGCCGGAACCTAGGGTACCAGCGAGAAATCCCATTACTCTTTTTTAACTCGCCAGTGTTGAAAATTCCATCATTTAATTTTAGGCACCTTGCCGTAGAATATATCAAACAAAATAAACAGCAAACGACCGATAAAACGACGGAGTATTCAAGAAAAAGAAGCAAAACCTGGAATGAAATCTAAACTCGAGAATTGTATGCCCTATAAAGAACGCCCAGCTATTTAATGCCATTCAAATTTCCACGCAAACATATAGATTTGGATAGGGTAAATGTAGTCCCGCTTATGATGACCTGTTCTTTCAATCCGGGTTACTCGATAATCAATGTATTAAAAACCATTATTTTTCGTTAGGGGAGTATTACGCGATGATCATAAGTGGATTGCATATAGACTTTCCAAATCTATATGTATCCGTGGAATTTTGAACAACCTTGAAACCGATTTAACACCGTTCTTCAACGTCTATTGGTTACACTGAAATATCAACACAACTTAAGCGACGCCTCGCCTACCACCCGGTTTCCGTGATGCTATGCTCACACGTAGCTGCTGGCCTTACGCCTCACCCGTGTCCATGGGTATAATGAATATCGCACCAAATTAACAAAATAAATCTACAAGTCCCCCCTTCACCGTGAGCTGGACGTCTCTCCCCTCGCTGATATATTTTACACGCCGACATGAACTCAATAGGATGAAATGGACCTGCTTTTAAAGGGCGATACGGGTAGGGCGAGGGAATTCGATTCGGTGATTCGACGCACAATATATTCGAATCAAACGTGGATCGTTCATAGAAACAAACACTTGCAAAATGGACTAAAGTTTCATTTTTATCGACAAAATGCAATCGAGTTTGGTCAAATTTGACTCCTCCCTCATTTGACCTGCCAATCTCAGACACACCTCTCTCAAACCCGACTATCCCCCGACCAACCTCCCTCTACTTCACCTACCTATCACCAACCAAACTTCCCCTACCTGAACCACACTATCCTCAGCCACCCCCTTCTACCTTACCCCTGCCTATACCTAACCTACCTACCTCACCCCTGCCTATACCTAACCGACCTACCTCTACCTAACTATACGCCAAGCCCACCGACTCCTAACCTTGCCTATAACCCAACCACTCTCTTTTACCCGACTGCCTATCCCCTACCCACCGCAACCTACCAGAAGATCCGTCTATCTCCAGTCCAACTAAACTCTTCCTGACCTGGCCGTCCCCAGCCCACCTCCCTCTACCTATCGCTAACCAAACTCCCCCAACCGATCCGCCCGCCTATTCGCCCCGAGTCCCACTGCAGTCCCCCTTGCCTAGCTACTAAAGTTTAAACTACCTCTACTTAACCTCTCCTGATAGTTTAGGCCAGGTATAGACGGAGTTTATGCTAAGTGAACTTTTAGACTTGTTTGGTATGAAGCCGTTTTTCCTCTCTTCTTTATCTCACTCTTATTTTGTGGTATATAAAGAAACAGTCACAATTTTTGCTCAGCTGTACTAAAAATTGACGGAATTGACATTTTCAGGGAATATATATTTAGTGAATTTGATACATTACCACAAACACACAGGGTTTCTGTGGAATCGAGCTATGAAATGGAAAGCTTCAGGGTTACAATTCTCGGCATCGATGGTCCTTCAAATTTGACCAAAATCGATAGCATGCTGCCGTTAAAATGTGATAATTGTTTGCTCGTTAGACACTGTATTGTGAATTGAAAAAGCACTGCAAACTAACTTATCTAATCTAGTTTTTTTGATAGCCAAGACAGAAGACAAGTTGTTATACTAAAAATGAAATATTAGTTACTTTACATGGAATTAGTGATTCGATTCGAAAAAGTTATTCGAATCAGCTTCGAATTCCAAATGTTTCGGTTTTGCCCAGCCCCAGAGACTTCCACTACGATTTCACAACGAATGGAACGGAAAATGAAACACTATTCCGAGTTATTCGGCTGTATAGAATCCATATTATCATAACAAGGCTTTTGCTTTTGGACTAAGGCGCAAAAAAGAAGTAGACTAGAGAATTAAATTATACACACACGACTATTTAAATTTACTACATGTTAGGGATATTGAGATTTGTGCTCGAGTACCTTTTGGGATTGCATACTATTACATTATTAGAGGTATACATACACTGCAAATTCCTGGATGCGTTCTAGCGTTAGATTCTGTATATTAGGGGCAACATATTGGGGATTTTTTAGTCCAAAATTTGGACAAATAGTTTCTTTTATCTAATTTGCGTCGTTATTTTTTCTTAATACTTGTGGCAAAAAATTGGTAGATGTTTTTTCAAAGTGTTATGGCTTTGTTTGCACAAAACGTCTCGCCTCAGTCGTTATTTGCGGATGTATCGTTAATGCCGGAGTAATTTATCAATATTTTCTCGTGTCTTTCCAGTGTTATTGTTGTTGTTTGCACCGAAAATCACGCCAATTCACAATACGGACTGTGGTAAAAATTGATTCACTACATGATTGTGATGTATCTAAATTCCAATACTGTTTATGTGAATTTGAGTCTTACCTGCTAGTTGGTAATTGCTGAGCTACCGCCATGATTACATGGCCCTAAATTGGTTGATTACTTTGTTTACGTCTAGCTCACTTTTGCCTTGTATCTTGTATTTACTATTCAGTTCACTTTGTGCTTAGCTGTGAAAGAGTTGATTAAAGCTTAGTCTTGATTCTAGATTTTGCAATTTGAATTGTATACTGTTATAGGTTACCACCACACGGACGTACTAAAACGATATCACTTCATATTAAATACAAAACGACCATATTCACAAAGCGTGCATTTTCAAACACTTGTTCGAATCCACACGCGTAACAAAGAGATTGTTGTTTTCCACTCTAATTCCGCTTCATTTATATTTTTGAATGACAAGCCCAGATGCGCCTGACGTAGATGGCTATCTGTGTCCGCCTTTGTTTTGTGTGCTGTGGTTACTGTTGGCGGAGATAATGCATGTATTTTTCTTAATTGTTTTAAATTTTTTTTCCTAAGTTTTTGTTTCTTTTCCAGAATTTTTCCTCCCTAAACACTCATGCCGTACTTTTATGTTCTGTGCCTGTTGTGGCAAAATTTCAGAATAAATTGATTGATTGGATTATGTTTCTCGATATGGTTAAGCCGCACACCCTTTACTCTTGGTGCAATATTGCTCCAACAAGGGAAGCGAAGGTTATATCAAAGTAAGTTATAGTTTTTGTTGACTTAACTGGAAGAATCACGTCACCACAATCACAAATCCGGCCCTAAAATAGTTATAAACGCCAAAAATATTGGAAAAAATACCAAAGTCTTTTTATTTTCTTGTCTACGCCTTTGAGTTGAAACAACACATTTTCTTATTTTACCGTTGTTTTTTTTTAATTTTCCGTCGCTTCACTTGCCAGGCCAAACAACGTTTTTGACCGCAGTAATTATTATCCTATGATTGGTTCGACGGGGGGCGACGGTCAGTTTTGTTGTGTTTTGTTATAATTTGTGTTCTTTACCAAACGGTCCGTGTTTTTTTTTTATCTGATTTTTTACTTTGCGCTTTTTACGTCTTAAGGCTACAATACACTCTTACTAAATGCATTGCATTACGTTTCGGGTAATAAACTAAAAACGGACTATTACTTGGATTTTGCGCGCGAATACAATACATGCCTGCATTGCTTTACGTTAAACCTGTTTAATTTTTTTACCCTCTATAGCCCACTTCTTAGAGCGGATCACCCTGTCCAAGTCCCTGTAATAGCGGCCACTTATGGACGGACAGGGTTACAATCGCTGGAAAGATATGATTTTTTCCTGTTCGGCTCAGCCTACTCAGGTTTATTACACCCTGGGTTGAGTGCGTACAATGCATGAACGCAAAAAAATATACAAGCACTCTGCTTTAAAGCTTTCATAGCAAACCGTTCTGTTTCATTGAAAAAGCATAGGGAAATGCAATGCAGAGCATTGCGTTAGTGCAAAATAAAAAAAACCAAGAAAAAACGAACGAAACCTATACGCAAACGTGTAGTGCGACCTTTAATCGACGCACAGGCTATAAAAGTATGTTTTCTTGTGTGTTATATAATAACCAAAAAACAGCCAAAAAATCACGCACAAAGCGCCACATTTGTTGTTTGTTATTATGGTAATATTACGTATATATATATATATATATATATATACATATATGGTGTTCCAGCTTGTATTTTCGTATTAGATATATTTCAACGATATCAGTCAAGGCTCAACTGCCGCAATTCTTTTTTAAACAAATATGTTATTTTTGGTCTGTGGTGTTAAATGAATAAACCAAAACAATTTTCGATTAGGCAGTTGGAGGCGGTTCATCTAGGCAATACTCATTCCATATAGAACAAATTCTTTTTAAATTATTGTTGGGCATTTTAATGATAGAACTTGAACACTTTGTACGTCGGCCATATTTTTGCATAGGATGGCTGCTATCTTGTTCATCGTTCAGCAGTGCAGTTGACTTGTTTGTTTTTTGTAAAAAATTCTTTATTTTCAAATATCGATGCGCACGTACACGAATTTATATGATCGACCATCAGTTAGGATGTGATCACGTAAAAATGTTATCTGAATACTTAAAAATATTCATATTGTCAGAGCGCTCATGCCGTTGTGCTAATTTTCTATCTCTGTTCGAGTCGGTACTAGTTTATCTTTTTTTTCCCGAAACGGTGAAGTAAAGGATTTAAAAAACCATTGAGCGATGCTTATGAATCCTAAATTTTGCGATAAAATTGGTGTGCATTTCTGCATCCAGTCAAAAATGCCTCTTACGAAGGCAGGCGAACGTCCTGAGAGGATAGACATTGCACAGTGTTTTTTTGTCAGTCTCTCAACCGTGCAACGGACGCGTGATGTCACAATGATCAAAAATAGAGTTTCTTTCTCATGTTTTTTTCATTCTCTTTGCTATGCGCATTTGTGTATTTAGTCAAGGGGAAGTGAGTCATCTGGGGCTTACGTATAATGTGGCTCGATTACATTACCTTACCATAGCATTACCATAGCATTACAGGAAGAATCAGTAACCGATTATAGTCACTGACTAGGCAAAAACATCATCCCCAAGGACCCCCCCTACCTTTTACCCGTCATTGGAAAAAATTGTTTTCAAGCGACGCGCCGGCTGACCCTGTGTGACAATTATTTTCCGCGAATTGCGCAAGCAATATGATTAAAAGCACTACGAAGCCACGGAAGCCTTGTTAAAATGCATTTAGCGCGCATCTTAGAGAATCGTTCGCACCTTTTTTATACCTCTAGTGATGTAGATTTTATATCATTTTATTTAGCCACGACCCCACCCTCTTTTTCCACGATGAAATGTTCAATAATGGCCATCGAATCTGATGTAATTGACTGAAAATCATCGAGCGAGATATAGAACTATTTATTGCCTGTCCAAGAAGTAATCGCATTTGAATAAAACTTGCCTACCTCATTAACCATCGGGATTTCTATGCCCATGGAGCATTTTATTTACGTCAAATTTTGTCGATAAGTGAAAAACAATCTCTAAAAATTTCTTGAGGTGTGTCTTTAATTAATGGAAATGTTTGGTACCATTAAGTTAAAAGTTGGTCCCCAATTAGAAAAGAGAAATTTTATCTTGCCAAGTATGCGCCACAGATGGGGTCGCACCTCGACGGTGCGTTCCATCAGTTACCCATACCTTAACAACACATGTTATGTTGCAATTTTTTTGATTGGAGTAATATAGAAATGAAGTTTGTCAGAAATTTATTTTCAATCGTGGAATTTCAATTAGGCGCTTGCGACTATTCGTTTTGTTTTTAATATCCCGGCCCACCACTAGTTTTCCATTCATCGGACCTGTTTTCTAAAGTGTGCGACATTAGCACATCATCATAGATTGTTACAAGCTATTGTTTGTGAATTTCGAGATTAGCAAACTGGCCGAGACCGCTCAATGACGCAATAATGGCAAGGCGAGATCACGAGGCGAGGTCTTGCAGTATTGTCAGGATCGGTGCGTGGACGGTGCCGCAAGATATTCTTTGACACGCGATTGGAATCATTATTCTCTATAATGGGACTATTGAATCATCTCAACAATGTTGAACGAGTGATATGTTTACCTAACGTTGGTTGAATATTATTCTGATATTGTTGAGTCCTACTCATTTAAGAAGATTGCTTTTCAATATCAGGTAAAGTTATACAATGTCAGTAAATTGGTTTCACTTTTTGTGGGAAATAACTAACGGAGCATGTCGCCAGCGTAAGTTGTGCTTGAGAAGAGCGCAAACAGATAATCGGCGAACCTTTGTAATAAGTTCTATATTAGATTCAACAATTGTCTAACCTATTGAAACCCTAATGGGTTAGAGATAACTGTAAAATCACGAGGAGTCTCATAGTCCTAATATATGTAGGATAAAGGATATAATTTTTATCCTGCGGGAGAGGAAAGCTGAGAATACAGCTCAACCACATGGCGAACAACGACCTCTCGTTCAGATACCAGTTCCGAATCGGGGTGAAGGTTTTTGATCATCGTATTTCTCATTTTTCCTGTTCGTGAACTTGTTTGGTGGAGAAAGCTGTAAGCGACGCTTACGCGAACCACCGTGCACCGGCAAGGCGCGTCCCGCGAACCTCTCGCATTATAGTCATAATTCTTTCAACGGGATTCGAACCTGCGTCATGACGATCATGGACGTAGCTCGAAGCATAGTCCCAACGCAACGTATTTTGATAACATGGTCAATAATGACCACAGATTGTTAGGACTTCGCATTGCTGAATTTCTTACTGAGGACTATTTTATCCAATTAATCTAAATCCATTTATTCGGCGAAATTTCATTGTAAATTATGTATTGCTGTTTTTTTTTGAAAGTTGAACGACGAAAATATGAATAACGCAAGGACAGTTTGTTGATCATCATTATAAAAATGGTCCGATCATGGTAGACAAATTTGTGGTAGTTTAAGCATGTACCATGCTTAGCACATTGAGCAGAGAACATAAAATGCGTTGTCACGCTGTATGGAATTTTCTCAAACCATGTGCCATCTTTGCACAAGGATACGAAGATATCTTGTGGATGGTGTTATTAAAGCGTTGTATGGTAAGATTTCGCAACATTTTATAAGTTAGAATTGTTATAATTACGAGTTGATGACACAAAATAGGTAAATATGGCCATGAAAAATAAAACGCAATTTCGCGAGGCCTCTTCGAATGACATACAATGACTACGATTATTTCAGTTTTCAATGGATCAGCTTCGTCGTCAATTACAAGAAAAAAGTTCAACAGTCAATTTCGGCAGATTTAGCACGTGAAATGCATCGATTTGCAATAATGTTGTACAGTGTCGTATTCAGCAAAAAAAAAATTCGGGGGAAGTGGTCACATGCATTTTGAATACAAAAATAACTCAGCAATGCGGGAAGCGTGCGGAAATTTTTAGAAATGAAACAAAAACTCTCATTTTGATAGCGAATAATGCCGAAATGAATGACTGATGTTATCAAAGTATATATCGCGTGAATTTTATGAAGTTCTGGAACGGTATTTTATTTCATTGATTTTGCGACCATACAGAGTCGACGTTATCTAAGGTAATCTTCATTTAGCAGACGCATGTTAGGGATTAATTACATTTTTGAATCATCGGCGAAAAAACCACAAACAAAGACTTTTCATAAATGCAGCATTTCTGAGAGACTTGGCAATATATCGTCCATGTGCAGGAAATAATTTTTATAGATGGGCCGATACCGATACCACCTTCGTAATTTATAATATCGATACCGAGTACTTTGTTAAATATGTGTTAAAAGGCTTTTTGTATCCACATACCTATGCCCTTGTTATGGTATATATTCGAATTGTTGCTGCGTTCAAGGATACAATGGGTCCAAAGTGGCAACTGTTTCGTGGTTACAACAACTAACGTGGACCCGTACAAAAGGGGAGGCCATAATACACGTGACGTTGTCTTACCGATGCGCTGGCATTACGTTTCGAACAATAAAATAAAAACGGCAATACACGCCTGCATTGCTTTGCGTATAATGTATTCACATGGGTTCAAAGCACAAACGAAAAAAAAACATGCACTCTGCGGTAGCTTTTCATAGCAAACCGTTCTGTTTGATTGGAAAAACGTAAGGAGCTGCGTGCAGAGCATTGCCGCTTGCGTGAAAAGCAAGAGTATAAATAAAACAAACCAAGAAAAAACGCAACCTACGCAAACGTGTAGTGAGACCTTAACACCTTTTTCTGCATAAAAAGAGCATATTGGTCAGTGAATTGATGGGTTTAATTTAATAAAAACCCAAAGTCTAAACAAAATTGTTCACGCGAGTGCATGCCCCGTTTTAATTGTTCATCAGAAGCATTTGGAATGCCATGTCCTCTTTCCATTTATTATCAAGTAAATAAAGCGTATTCGTACGCTCCGTTGTAAAGAAGTATCCGGTATCGGTTTTTGGTATCGTCGGTAATCGGTGATGAAAATTTTCCGATACCAGTCACCGATACTAGCGATACCGATACATCGGCCCATCTCTAATAATTTTTATTTTTAGTGACTAGTGGCACAAACAAAAATAAATTTTTTCCCCATGCGTTCATATAAAAAAGAATGCGGTTTCAAATAAAATAAATTCAACGATAAACAAACACCTCAAAATCTCGATTTCATCAACAAAATATGTTACGAGTTTTTTTGTGCGAGACACGAACCCTCATATTATATTCTCGGAAAACAATTCAGAAGCAACATATTTATGAATAAATATTATTGCCAAATTGTTGAGACGTTTTTTTTTTTTTTTTTCAGCCGTTTGCGTGTTGTCAATATATAATCTCGAGACGTCTCAGCGTGCTGAACGACCGCATCAGCTCCGCACGTGGGAGTTGGTAGCACTATGAAAGTTACCTGAGCGGCGTTAAGATTGGGCGAATTGTCCATCTCTCATAGCGTAGTTTTACCCGGAATCGTCTCTCTAATTATCAATAGAAATGCCAATACAATGACGACGACAGTTCTGGATGTAACACGAAGACGGGTTGTGTCCTGTTGGGAAAGCAAGATGTAATGGGAAAGCTCTTGTTCGTACTTCGTCAAATAACTTAGGCGCCGGAACCTAGGGTACCAGCGAGAAATTCCCATTACTCTTTTTAACTCGCCAGTGTTGAAAATTCCATCATTTATTTTAGGCACCTTGCCGTAATATATCAAACAAAATAAACAGCAAAACGACCGATAAAACGACAGAGTATTCAAGAAAAAGAAGCAAAACCTGAATGAAAATCTAACTCGAGAATTTGTATGCCCTATAAAGAACGCCCAGCTATTTAATGCCATTCAAATTTCCACGCAAACATATAATTTGGATAGGGTAAATGTAGTCCCGCTTATGATGACCTGTTCTTTCAATCCGGGTTACTCGATAATCAATGTTTAAACCATTATTTTTCGTTAGGGGAGTATTACGCGATGATCATAAGTGGGATTGCATATAGACTTTCCAAATCTATATTATCCGTGGAATTTTTGAACAACCCTTGAAACCGATTTTACACCCGTTTCTTCAACGTCTATTGGTTACACTGAAATATCAACACAACTTAAGCGACGCCTCGCCTACCCGGTTTCCGTGATGCCTATGCTCACACGTAGCTGCTGGCTACGCCTCCCCGTGTCCATGTATAAAGGAATATAAATTAACAAAATAAATCTACAAGTCTTCACCGTGAGCGGACGTCTCTCCCCTCGCTGATATATTTTACACGCCGACATGAACTCTAATAGGATGAAATGGACCTGCTTTAAAGGGCGATACGGTAGGGCGAGGGAATTCGATTCGGTGATTCGACGCACACAATATATTCGAATCAAACGTGGATCGTTCATAGAAACAAACACTTGCAAAATGGACTAAAGTTTCATTTTTATCGACAAAATGCAATCGAGTTTGGTCAAATTTGACTCCTCCCTCTATTTGACCTGCCAATCTCAGACACACCTCTCTCAAACCCGACTATCCCCCGACCAACCTCCCTCTACTTCACCTACCTATCACCAACACAAACTTCCCCTACCTGAACCACCTATCCTCAGCCACCCCCTTCTACCTTACCCCTGCCTATACCTAACCTACCTACCTCACCCCTGCCTATACCTAACCGACCTACCTCTACCTAACTATATCCAAGCCCACCGACTCCTAACCTGCCTATAACCCACCCACACTCTCTTTTACCCGACCTGCCTATCCCCTACCCACCGCAACCTACCAGATCCGTCTATCCTCCAGTCCAACTAACTCTTCCTGACCTGCCGTCCCAGCCCACCTCCTCTACCTATCGCTAACCAAACTCCCCCAACAGATCCGCCCGCCTATTCGCCCCGAGTCCCACTGCAGTCCCCTTGCCTAGCTACTAAAGTTTAACTACCTCTACTTAACCTCGCCTGATAGTTTAGGCCAGGTATAGACGGAGTTTATGCTAAGTGAACTTTTAGACTTGTTTGGTATGAAGCCCGTTTTTCCTCTCTTTCTTTATCTCACTCTTATTTTGTGGTATATAAAGAAACAGGTCACAATTTTTGCTCAGCTGTACTAAAAATTTGACGGGAATTGACATTTCAGGAATATATATTTAGTGAATTTGATACATTACCACAAACACACGGGGTTTCTGGGAATCGAGCTATGAAATGGAAAGCTTCAGGGTTACAATTCTCGGCATCGATGGTCCTTTCAAATTTGACCAAAATCGATAGCATGCTGCCGTTAAAATGTGATAATTGTTGCTCTTAGACACTGTATTGTGAATTGAAAAAGCACTGGCAAACTAACTTATCTAATCTAGTTTTTTTGATAGCCAAGATGAAGACAAGTTGTTATAACTAAAAATGAGATATTTGTTATTTACATGAATTAGTGATTCGAATTCGAAAAAGTTATTCGAATCAGCATTCGAATTCCAAATGTTTCGGTTTGCCCAGCCCCAGAGACTTCCACTACGATTTCACAAACGATGGAACGAAATGAACACTAGTTATCCGAGTTATTCGGCTGTATAGAATCCATATTATCATAACAAGGCTTTTGCTTTTGGACTAAGGCGCAAAAAGAAGTAGACTAAGAGAATTAAATTATACACACACGACTATTTAAATTTACTACAAGTTGGGATATTGAGATTTGTGCTCGAGTCTTTTGGGATTGCATACTACATACTTAGAGGTATACATACACTGCAAATTCCTGGATGCGTTTCTAGCGTTAGATTCTGTATATTGGGGCAACATATTGGGGATTTTTTTAGTCCAAAATTTGGACAAATAGTTTTCTTTTATTTAATTTGCGTCGTTATTTTTTCTAATACTTGTGGCAAAAAATTGGTAGATGTTTTTCAAAGTGTTATTGCTTTGTTTGCACAAAACGTCTCGCCTCAGTCGTTATTGCGGATGTATCGTTAATGCCGGAGTAAATTTATCAATATTTTCTCGTGTCTTTCCAGTGTTATTGTTGTTTGTTTGCACCGAAAATCACGCCAATTCACAATACGGACTGTGGTAAAAATTGATTCACTACATGATTGTGATGTATCTAAAATCCAATACTGTTTATGTGAATTTGATCTTACCTGCTAGTTTGGTAATTGCTGGAGCTATCCCGCCATGATTTACATGGCCCTAAATTGGTTGATTACTTTGTTTACGTCTAGCTCACTTTTTGCCTTGTATCTTGTATTTACTATTCAGTTCACTTTTGTGCTTAGCTGTGAAAGAGTTGATTAAAGCTTAGTCTTGATTCTAGATTTGCAATTTGAATGTGTATGATACTGTTATAGGTTACTACACGGACGTACTAAACGATATCACTTCATATTAAATACAAAACGACCATATTCACAAAGCGTGATTTTTCAACACTTGTTCGAATTCCACACGCGTAACAAGAGATTGTTGTTTCCACTCTAATTCGCATTCATTTATATTTTTTGAATGACATGCCCAGATGCGCCTTTGACGAGTAGATGGGCTATCCTGTGTCCGCCTTGTTTTGTGTGCTGCTGTTTACTGTTGGCGGAGAAATGCATGTATTACTTCTTAAATGTGTTTTAAATTTTATTTTCCTAAGTTTTGTTTCTGCCTTTCCAGAAATTTCCTCCCTAAAACACATCCATGCCGTACTTTTATGTTCTGTGCTGTTGTGGCAAAATTTCAGGAGAATAAATTGATTGATTGGATTATGTTTCTCGATAATTGGTTACAGCCGCACACCCTTTACTTCTTGTGGTGCAATAATTGCTACCAACCAAGGAAGCGAAGGTTATATCAAAGTAAGTTATACGTTTTTGTGAACTTAACTGGAAGAATCACGTCACCACAAACACAAATCCGGCCCTAAAATAGTTATAACGCCAAAAATATTGGAAAAAATACCAAACTCTTTTATTTTCTTGTCCTACGCCTTGTGAGGTTTGAAACAACACATTTTCTTATTTTACCGTTGTTTTTTTAATTTTCCGTCGCTTCACTGCCAGGCCAACAACGTTTTTTGACCGCAGTAATTATTATCCTATGATTTGCTTATGGGGTGTAGGGGGGGTGTGGGGTTGGGGTGGTTGTGGGGGGTAGTTCTGTTTGTGGTGGGTGTGGTTTTGGGGGGGCGGGTGACGGTCAGTGTTGATGTGTTTCTGATTATAATCGTCGTGGCTTCTGTTACAATGTGGTCGTGTTACTTATTTTTTAGTATGAATTTTTACATATGCTCTTTTCAAGATTTGTGCCGTTCGCGTTTTTATTTAAAGTTTTAACATATTTCAAGATGGACATTAAGAATACTAAACTATATAGAGAAGTTAGTCTTCATTAGTTTTCGGTAGTGTTCGAATAAGGCACATGTAATATGGCGGTAAATGACGTAAGAAACTGCGCATATCCAGCAACACATCTTTCTCTCAAATACAAGGGTTTAGTTGCGATTAATCAATTATCGACAATTAACAGCAACGTGCAAAATTGATCTTAAAATTGGGGACTTTTTTTTAAGGTGTATGTTTACTCAGCACTTTAATTGTCTGGCGATAGTAATATATTAAAACAGTTGTTGCGATATAGAGAGGATATCTTTATAACCTCCTATCTTATCCCTACTTGGAGTCAGCTATATCATCTGAGCAGAAAAACCTGCAGAACAAATATACAACCTTTAGATATAGGCTATTTGTTTTGAAATCCGATGAGGCACAAACATCATAGGTAAAAATTTTACATATCAGAGAGGATATCTTTATAACCTCCTATCTTATCCCTACTTGGAGTCAGCTATATCATCTGAGCAGAAAAACTACAGAACAAATATACAACCTTTAGATATAGGCGTATTTGTTTGAAATTATCCGATGAGCGACACAAAACATTCGCATGGAATATAAATACAATTTTCTCTAAATTAAGTCATAGATTTCCTCCCCTCGCAGGTGCTTCACATGGTGAGAAAATAAATACTGTAACACAAATTGTATAATGTCAATAATTAAATCACTACGTAAATGTATAATTGCGATTGTTAAAACGCTTAGGAGTGGTAAGCGGGAATATAAGTTTTTGTGATAAAATTTTTTTTTCCAATACTCTATATAAATATAACCTTCTGAAAGTTCTAAATGCTTTTTATTCATCCTTTTTAGATATTTCAAAATTTACACCATTTTGGGAAGTAGAATAACATTAAGATTGTAAAGATATGCAAGGGGTTTTTTATATAACTTATTCAATCTTCTTTGGAAGGATTGGTTTCCCTTTTAATTTGTTTTTTACTAACTAATATGGTAGGATCAGGGGATGTTTTAAGGCCCACTAATTGTCCATATTGGCTTGGAATTTGTCTAATTCTCCATTTTGATTTTGATCAATTTATGCATTCTATTAGTTGAAGTCATGGATTTGTGGATGGGTCTATGTGTTAATTTTGCATTTCTGTTATCCGAGGATTGTCTTGGTCCAGTTCAAGCTCAGTCTTGAAACGGCCAACCAGTCCTACTAAAAGGATATGCCTTTGATATGAAGGCTATGCCCAGTATACAAAACCTTGAAGACTTTTAATTGTTTCGAAGTTAGTTATTTTTGGCATTTTTTCATTGAAAATAACTACAAAACAAGTTGGAATTTGCGCAAGAAAAAAATTTGAGGGTCTTTTTTTTCTTAAAGTCCCTGAAAGGCCGTACTGCGAGGGGGTCAGAGAACTCCTAAATAAGGGTGAGTAAATAAGGCTCCTACTACTAAAAAGGCCTATGCCCCTTATAAAAAGGTTAAGTCTATTGCAAAAAGTCTGTGCCCGATATAAAGAGGGTATGTCTCATCTTGTTCGTCATGAAAATGCTAGGACTGTTTAACATGGAAATATCCTTTACAAAAAGGATATATACCCGTTATAAAAAGACTGGGCCTGCTGTTATATAAATCATATTTCCTGCTTGACGTAAGATTCGACTAAAATTAAGCAAAAAAGTGGTAAATGGTTGGTATCATCACCCGAGGCAGATACCGCTCACTATATTTTACTACAGTGTTCCACTTTCGCCTCTATCGGGGATGTTAACCACTTTTTCAATTTTTTTGTCATGGGGAGGTGGTGTGAGTCGCCTTTTTACACGGGCCCACCACAGTAGATTTTTTGGTTTTATGCTATTTGTTTAGCTCGAGAAGTCGTGGTTCGCCATATGGTTAAGCTGTATTGTCGGCTTTTCTCTCCCACAGGATACAAAGAATATCCTATCCTATAATTTGCGTTGTATTGGCGAAAAATTAGTATTTTGAAGTTTTATTGCATCATCATTCCAGTATTGATTTTTATGTTATCTCAACGAAAAAAATTCATAACGCAAGTTAAAGCGAATATTTGGTAAAAGTACACACAAAATGATTAAAAACGAAATGTAAACTTAACGTGTTCCAACCTAAAATTAAAAGATGTATTTTATTTTTACTTAAGCTATTGGATTGGGGGACGTGGACTAACAACTTATCCTTTGTGTTTGCAGATCCGCATGCAGTACATGCAAGGATACAGTAGCAGAGTAATTATGACTAACTAGAGATGTTCAAAATCTTGCTTCACACTTACACAAATTTATTTTTGAAACGTTTCGTCTGACCAAAGTCAGCCTTCTTCAGACAAGCATTTTAAAAATGTGTTATTTTTACTTATCGTAACTTCACGCTAATCCTGAAATCAGCTGTTTATCGCAACTTTAGCGCAGATTTCGCAATATTTTTCTCTCTGTTTTGGCATTTTTCCAGAATAATTTGGTAATTCAGATAAATAGATTCGAGTTATTCCAGTTCAGAGTTGCAGAAGTAAATGCAGCGTATTTGTTCGCTCTGCAAACACAATTTTTATGATTTACCGTACTGTCGTATTTCGATCGTGGTTACCTTGTACTAAACAGTATAGGAAATTGCTACCGGTACATCATCGGTCGTAGCTGCATAGCAGAAGGCATGTTCTGTGTTTTGAGAAAGTCTGAAGGAATGCGCGTTTAAGCGAGGTATGGTATGGAAAGAAATTCACACTATTAAATGGTTATTTGAAAAACTTCGCACTTCGTTAACGCCCATCGGACTGTCGGACAATTGTTCTGTGTTTCTAGGTTTCGTCGGCCCAAGGTTTGTCTTCATATACTGTATAGTTACACAACATTAGTTAACGATAGCCATGCGGTATATTAATCAGTTGGCAAGGGGAAACAAACGAATCTGCTGGTTAACCTACTAACTGACAGGAAAGATATTAAGATCCTCTGCTAGTCTGTAGAAAACTAACTACGTTTCAGACAGAAAAAAGAAGATATTTAGGAACTGAATCGAATTTTAACGTCTGCAGGTGAGATTAAATTTGTTTGACCTTTAACAAACAAATAACAAGAAAATATATAAGGCAAAAAGCATTACCGGTACCGGTACTATATTTTGGGTTCTGTATTACAGAAAAAATCTTGAAGTGGGACTGGGTCAATAGTGAAATTGCAGTCCTACTAATTCATGAATTACTGAAAACAGAGGGAAACCGTACAAAAAAAGGAAAACACAGTAAAACAGAGCAAAATCAGCCACTATAAAACCTGGAAACCAAGACCAAACATTTTTCGGGAATTGTAATACGTATATTTCCTTTCGAATCCAGAGCAAAATTTCAAGAAATTTTCACATTCGGCTAAGACAGCGCAAGCAGAGCAAAACAGCGCAAAAAAAGCAAAAGCCGTGAGCAGGGCTTAGGTGAACCATCGTCCATCAGACCTCTCTCATATAATCATTCCTCACAGGGTTCCAACCTGTGCCATGATGAACATTTATTGTATTTTTCAGTCATTTATTCCTGATTACAGAAACCATGCGAAATATCTTGTCTGTGCGGTCTGTGTGGTATGTGTTTGAACTGTTTTTTTTGCTTGAAATCAATTTCCATAAATTTTTGTTTTAAAGAAAATTATACCAGATTACAACAAGATCAATATGATCAAGGAGATAAGAAAACAATTGTTGATTCAGCTACAAGAGAAGTTAAAGAACCTCCATCTTATGCGAAGTGCATGTGGCACAAGATCAAGAAAAATCCCCTCATACCAGTCGGATTATCATGGACAATGTACTATCTAATTAAAGGACTTTTAAATATGGGAGATCCGAAACAATCTCAATTGATGATGCGACGACGCGTCCTTGCACAAACTTTTACATTCGTTGTACTTCTAGGAGGAATCTTCGTTGACGATTATATACAAGAACTTAGGGAAAAACGATTAGCGCAGCAAACACGCGAAGAAGTCTCCGAACAAGAAACTGACCAAATTATACCACAATCTCGTGAACCTTTTCCAAATTGAGTGTAATTAATTACTACATCTAATAAATATTAGTTTTTATCCTGTTTTTTTTTTTTTCTTATCGCTACTGCACCAAATTTTAGTACATATTTAGGTTAAACATTTCTTACCTCCTGAAATGAGATTTTTATTGTGTTTTGCAAACATTTTACTCCACCATAATCAGTTAAAATTACCTCTATCTTTATTACTATTATCGATTGAAGCGATGGGCGTAATATTCAATTGATATACACTTTACTGCGACTACATAAAGATGATAATGTATACTGTTTTGAAAATTGTTTTCTTGTCTGAGATCTTCAGCAATGCTTAATGCTCAGCATATAATCACCACAAATATATGCCAAGTTAATCTTTGTCACTGTAGCTTTTCTGTCTGCGATTATTGATTTATCTAGCAAAGAACAGAAGCAAATAATTATTTGTTTCAACTTATCTTCCAAAGTTCAATATAATGTACTTTTTCCATGATTTATATGCATGTTCAAAACCTCCAAGTTGTGCTGAAAATATATATTTTGATAATCTCATATTTTTAATTGCTATTGGACATTCAGTTCACTGATTTTTTTTATGAAGAAATCTTAATATTTTTTTACCTCTATTTTTCCTTACCTGTAGGAATTCTATCGCATGATCGTACATTCAAGTTTGGTCAAACACGCAGTCTCGAATGTAGGATGTTGAATGATCCTTCTTAACTTAATAGTATGATCGTACATTCAAGTTTGGTCAAACACGCAGTCTCGAATGTAGGATGTTGAATGATCCTTCTTAACCTTAATAGTATCGATATAGTTGATAAAGACTTGCTGATGAGGTTCTAAATTGCATGTTAACTAATGTGTGTTATGGCACATGTAGTGGAATCCTGATTTAGGGTAAAATCAAACAAATTGAAAATTAAAATTTATGCATAAATTTTCATTAGTAGATAGCATCGTGAAAGTTGAATCAAACTTCAATATTCTTATAGACAAGAGGTTCGAGATTCTTTGTACACGCATACACAAATTTATTTCTGTATTGTTTCGTCTGAACTTGGTGAATTTGTGTATGTGTGTAGAAAGACCCTCAAACCTCTAGTCTTTTAGTTTATACCTTTTCATAGCCACCTTGCCTTTAGCATTCGTCCCCACTTACACAAAGACATAGAAAAAGGTAGTTACTCCCACCTTAACTGACCTTGGTCAGGCGAAACATTACAGAGATAAATTTGTGCATGTGTGTGAAAAGACCGTCGAACCTATTGTCTATTAGTTTATAGTTTATTTTATTCTCTTTCTGTAGCATCCTTGCTTTTAGCATACGGTCCGGACTCACTTACACAAGGGCATAGGGGAAGGATAAGTACCTGGTTAGTCCCACGTTAACCCGACCAAGAGCCAATATCTTTATTAAGATTTTTATTTGAATTTTTATAATTTAGTATTCTGAATTCTTCTGATAGAACATTCTGAAACTTTCCTCAGTTGTTGTTATTATAGTTACTGTTCTTTTTTATATTTATTAAATGTCATCCATTTGCCAACAATATTTATTAAAAGACATACCTGAACTCTGTGTTGTAGTTGATAAGTTAGATAATAACGCTAGTTGGTCCAGGGTTATTTATCACTATAATGATCTGACAATATGGATATTTCATCACTAATCTAAATCCAGTTTATGAGGAATAAATAACATTTCTAGTGTGTTGGTGATAATAAAGCATTCAATAATCATGCTTGGGATATGTGCAACCAAGCATGGCAGAACACCGTTGACATGGTGATAAGTTACCTGAACAAGTCTAGATGAAAAAAAACGAGAAAATTATGTGAGTTAAAAAAAGTTGAATGTGCATTTTTTTATCAGTCAGTAAATTTTGTTTTTTTATTGGACCTTAACTATACCGTACCAGAAACCTGTCAATACTATTTCAGCGGATCGTCATTGCTAAGAGTATGTTAAGTACACAAACATGTCTGTCCATTAGATTAGAAAACTTTTTACATACGTTCGCTCTAAGCAAGGCCGAAAGCACTTGAAACTCTCATTTTATACTATAACGTGGGGATATAATCCATAACGTCAACAAAATTTACATATTAGCAAACCTTGACTCTAATAATTTATTTCGATCCCGCTGTCCAATGAATTGTTGCTGTTACAGATATCTTTCTATTATAGTATATTGCATAATATAACTTAATATAACACATTGAAATATATACATGCAATAACTATGCAAGGACATATAACAGAATGCCAACCTCTCTGCTGCCCAGACACTCAAAGCAAATGGCTCTAATCAGAAGAAAATTTAGCTAATGGGCAATATTTCTGGTCCACGATATTCCTGAATGTCATCAAAACAAAACTGGCAGAATATTCTCATCCTAACTAGGGGGTGCCAATGCTGCAAGTATCTGGCATTGTCTCCGGGGTTAGGATGAGTCACTTGGAACATGGGAAATTTTTATGATAATCGGATATATGGTGCTATACTTCATGAGACCCCAATATTTCTATAGAAACTATGGAAAAAGGTTTCAATATCATCAATACTGCTATGAAATAGCCAGTTGTGATGATTTTGTGACTTTTTTGACCACCCGAAGAAAATAACATGAACATTTCGAGAAAGAAAACAAGAGTCTGTCGCCCTCTCACTTACCAAGATAAAATTCTCTTTTCGGAATTTTAACAAGCAGGTTTTTCAGTTTTATTGGTGTAACCTTCTTCTGATGAATCAAGAAGCTTCACAATCGTCTGCGCTTCAGTGATTAATGGTTTGGAGGATATTAATGCTACGATTGTAGTATTTTTGGCTGTTTAGAAATGTACATCCTAGTAATTCTTGAAACGTCATTTTTTCCAGCCGTAAGGTGTTATATTTGTATTATTGAAGCAGAGTAGTGCTAGGGTGCAGTAGATTACTAGTAAGTCACCACAACATGGCGCCTTCTTTCAAAGTTGTTGTCACTGGATTCGGACCTTTTCGAGATCATAAAGTCAATGCGAGCTGGGTGACTGTTCAGGTAAATTTTTTTATTTTTTTTCTACGAAAGTTTAGTCTAAGTTACCACTGAGGTGTCCTGAGACTAACTGCTGGGGCCTTTTTTTATAATTTAAGTTATTTTCCAGGGCAGGTTGCTGTTTTGAACACAATCAAGATCAGAGAAAACTTGTCCGATCAGGATAACTTGTGTACCGTACTGTATTCCATAATTTGATTTCATTCATGGTACCGAAGTGTCGCTAGCGATGTAATTAAGATATCCTGTGCAGCGTCCAGGGTACCCAGTTGCCGTATTATGTTGAATGAAAAAAATAATTTTTATTCACTGTTGACAAAGTTGCCCAAAACGATTTTAATATTAGTTAGAATACATTCAAATAAATCTGGTATATTCAATATAGCAAAAATTTGAATTTAGGTATATTTGTATTGGTACATGTCAAAAATTCATCAGTTTATAGCATGAATGTGTATTATTTCATCGGAAAAGTAAAGATTTTGAAAGCAAATGAAATTTTAACAAAAAAAAAAAAAAATAAAAAACAAAAAGACAAAAAAAAAAAAAAAATATATCTATAAAAAAAACAAAAAACAAAAAAAAAAAAAAAAAAAAAAAAAAAAAAAACAAACAAAAAAAAAAAAAAATAAAAAAAAAAAAAAAACAAAAAAAAAAAAAAAAAACTAACAAAAAAAAAAAAATCAAGAAAAAAAAAACAAAAAAAAAAAAAATAAAAAAACAAAAAAAAAAATTAAAAAAAAAAAAAAAAAAAAAAAAAAATAAAAAAATAAAAAAAAAAAAAAAAAAAAAAAAAAAAAAAAAAAAAAAAAAAAAAATAAAAAAAAAAGTGTGTTCTAAAAAAAAACCAAGTAAAATCGGTTAAAAAAAAAAAATAAAAAACTAAACCTAAATAAAAAAAACAAAATAACAAAACCAAAAGAAAAAAAATTTGTCGGGAAACGGATTAAATAAAAGGTTGACAAAAAAAATTCTAAATTTTAAAAATTTATACAAAAACAAAACTAAAAAAAAAACAATAGAGCACCATGCTCCAGGATCACAGTTTCAGAAGACCAATTTTGAGAACAAGTTTTAGCAAGGTCAAAGGTCATAATTATGGGAGCCATAAATAAGAATGAAACAGAAGTTTAACAATGGAAAGAAAGTGTTCAACAAAGAAATTGTGTACATAATAATAATGAAATAATTACTAATATCAATAAACAGAATAGTAACAAATTCACTCTCTTTTTTTTAATTTGAGAGGTTTTAGTTTGAGTTATCAAGTTCTCCATTTTTGAGAACATGGATTAAAGACTCTGGTGAAGACCCTTGTTTAGTTAGAACATCAGCAAGTTGTTTTTTAGAACCAGTCCATGTAATGTTAGTTATTTCTTTGTTCTGAATCATCTCCTTCAGCATGCCCATTTCAATTCGCAATCTTTTATTGGTAACATTTTTATTTGAATGAAGTGCTTCACATAAAGATCGATTATCAGTTATTATCTCAATGTCCACGCTTTTTGATTGTCCGAAATAAATTTCAGAGAACATATCTCTGATGAATACTGCATTATCGATAGCATCTGATAGAGCAAGCGTTTCAGCAGCTAGAGTACTTTTAGCTACACGTCGGATTCTTTTTGATTGCCAGCTTAAAAGTGAGCACAATTTGCCTTCTCCGACGATGAACACCAAATTTCCTCCCTGGCTTCCACCGTCTTTGAGATTACCATAAGAAGCATCTGAAAATACAACAATTTTTAGCGAGTCATCTTTCCCCAGATATGAGTATTTCAGGGACACTTGCTGCATTTTGAGTCTTCTTATTATTTTGTTGACATATCTCAGATCTTTTCTTGTTCCGTCAGCTAAGTTCGAAGCAAGTTGACAAACGTCATAACTTATGTCAGGCCTGGTTTGTCCACTAGCCCACAACAAACGTCCGATGTAAGCTCTGAGTGTATCTTTCTCAAAGGAGCATAATTTTTCATTTTCTGATGTCTGTACAGAAATTGCCTGTAAAATGTTCACATACATATTCTGATTTATGGAGATACAATTTTTGTTCTGCTCAACATCAAGTCCAAGATACTTGAAGGCCTCATTTTTCTCTCTGCTAATTCGAAATGTTGTTCGTAGTTTCGATATTAAAGTATCTTGAAAAAATTGAGTGCCAGACCATAAAATATCGTCAACGTGAATACCTGCCACTCCTTCAAGTTTTCCATTAATATACATGTAAATACAGCAGGATCTGACATTGATGATTTTGCTCCTTCACTTATGAGGAAATTTTTCAGTCTTTGATACCATTTGAGTGAAGCATCTGAAAGCCCATAAACGCATTTGTTGAGTTTCCATAACTTGTCAGTGCAGGCTTCTTTGGGAGGGCGTAAAAATATTTCCCTGTCCACGGAATTTCCTTGCAAAAAGGCTGTCTTAATGTCAATTGTGTGAAGTTTTCCAATGTTTTTGAGGCCACTATCGCAAGAAGTACACGAAGAGAATCTTTCGAACAAGTGGGTGACTCTTTTGTGATACTCTCAACTTGTTCTTCAAAGCCTCTGGCAACTAGCCTAGCTTTTGGAATAATGCCCTTTTCTGTGTTCTTCATTGAGCAGACCCAACGCACAGAAATTGTTTGCTGCCCAACATTCTCAACTTCAGCATAAACATTATTATCAATCCAACTTTTCAACTCTGACTGTTTAGCTTCATCAAAATCAACATCGTTAATTACCATAATATCTTCACTATCATCAAATTGAGTTTTTTCTTGCAGATTTTCTACTCTGTCAAAATCGACATAACCCATTTTTCCACGAAAATGTACTGGATTGCGGTATTCAACATTGAAACATTTGCCGTATTTCCCAGTTACTTTACCAGCACGACTAACCACTTTTGCCTCATAGTCTTCTCCAGCACAAGTATATGTGACAATTTTTCCAACACATAATTGCGGTCGACTTCTAGATACATGATTTTCTGTATTCCCAGTATCTGGATTAGCTTCAATACTCCCATTTTCCATTTCAATAGGAATTTGTTCGCTTTCACCACCAACTGTGCCATCAATAACATCACTGTATGGCTCTTCAACATCTGATTCGTTTTCTGATGGGATTTGCTTATGCTCTTCATCTATGTTCACAGGATTGACGCAAGTGTTTGAATTATAGCTAGCAAACTGAACTCTGCAAGAGTGCGCTTTAATGTACTGCCCACCATGTCGTATAAAGATAACAGGTCCATCTTGTCCAATCACTTTACCTGGACCCTTCCACTTGTTCTGATCTTCCCGTTTGTAATAAACCTCATCACCTAGAGAAAATCCTTCCCTAGTTTGCCGAGTTTGTTTTCTTAGAGCTCGTCTTATTTTTTCAGATGATTCCGATTCAATCACAGCTTTACGTGCCAGATGCATGGCATTAATGTTGTTTGCTACACTAACACTCAATGTAGTTCCATCTAATGCTGGTAGTTTATCGTGAACAGTTGAAGGAAAGTTTGGATTTCTCCCAAATACTAATTGATTTGCGCTGAATCCATTTGTGCTTATAAGAGAATTTTTCGCACTCAAGGCCCATGCAAGAGCTGTTTCAAAACTACATCTCTCAGCTTCTTTTACCTTCAGCAGTGTTTCTGATAAAATTTTATTGTGACGTTCACATAAACCATTACTCCATGGTGAATAGGCTGGTGTTGTTGTGAATTTTATATTAAAATTCTCACACATATCTTTGAATTCTGCTGAGTCGAATTCTCCGCCGTTGTCACATAGTACTCGTTCCGGTCCACCAAACAGACAGATCCAAGCCTGAATAAATTTATCCACTATTGTTGATGTACGTTTGTTCGTCACGATTACAGCTCGACTGTAACGAGTAAATTGATCAATAATATGCAAATACCATAGATTCACATCAAGCTGATGAAGATCCATTGCAACAGTTTGATTAAAATCTGTTGCCCAAGAGAGGCCTACAACGGGCCGTGCATTCGGTTTTTTGTAGATTTTACAAACATCGCATTCACGAATAACTTCTTCAATTAATGGTAATAGGTCAGCGTTCCATTTCTCAGCATTTTGAATCAACCTTCTCATATTTTCTTTAGACGCATGTCCAAACTGCCTGTGTAATTTCACCATATCTGTTTTCCAAAAATTTCCATAAGGGCTATTAGTGATCAGAATTCCTTTTCACAATTATCGATTTTTGCTCCTTTCGGCAGGATCTCGACAGCATAATGACCATTGGTTGACAAATGCAACTTGATATCTTGACCCAACATAGTCACTTTGTCATTCTGCATGTCTAACAATGTTCCAGCAGCCTTAAGTGAACTTTTGCTCATCAGCAATGGTAATTTTTCATCAACAATCTCTACTTCAATACTCAGCAGCTTTTTACCAATTTGTATAGGGATAATGGCCTTTCTTTTTGAACAAATTTCACGACCATCGCCGAATTTGAACCTTTTCTTTGATGGAAATATTTCAATTTTACATCTGTTCTTTGAATCTAACAAATTTACATAATTCGAAAACCAGGAAGTACCAGCTACTGTTTTCGTACAAGCCGTATCCACAATAGCAGATTTTTCTGTTTCTGTTTAAAAAGATGTCCTGACCCAAGTTATCATCAGCCATTAAAACTATTTGAATTTCTTCCCAACCTTCTTGATCAAAGTCTGTGCAGAAAACGTGGTTTTGATTGTGAGGACAATTTCTAGCCCAATGCATCTTGGAATCACAAATTGCACATTTGGAAATATTTCCATTTTTGTCCCTTGGATTCAGACGGTTACCGACAGAAGCAGTGTCTCTTTTTCTACCGGTACTCTGCCAACGTTGACCATTGTTTTGATATATCTTTTTATTGCCTCCAGTACCTGTATGTTGTTTGAAATAGCTATGATCATTTTCTTTGCTATGATCTTGTGAAACAAAAATGTTTTCCTTTTTCAAAGCTACTGGATTCTCTAATTTTGGTTCCTTATCTTGTTTGGAAAAAATTCGTTTTAGTGCCGACTTTACAGATTCAAACTTCAAGTCATTGCCAATTGTCAAAACCAACTGTCTTTGATCATCTCCAAGACTAGCAGCATCTAATATTTTAAAAGCTAATATTGTATCGGCAGCTTCATGTCAAACTTTGTTAGCCTAGCATACGGTGTTCAAACTCTAGTATGAAATCTGCCATGGAAATGTCAACTGTTTTCTTGTAAGAGCTAAATGATGTATAGGCAGAATAGGCCTCATCCACTTTTTCAGACTGAAAAGCAGCATCCAGTTTTTCAGTTAGCCTGTCCAGTCCATTCTCTTCTCCCAATTCTTCTTTTGTTAAATCTGCTACCGCCTTTTCAGCTTTCAAATTTCCATCCAAAGATTGTAACAATACAAAAATTGCCTGTTTGGTCTTAGGCAAATCAGTTATACTAGTCCACATTGGCAACTTGTTTTTCCATGCTGAATAAGTCACATCACCACTAAACTTTGGTGGAGGTATTTGCTTTGTAGCCATTTTACCTCTGCTACCATGAAAAGTTTGCAATATTATTCAATATTTATCGATTACAACAGATAAAAAAACACACACTAACAATAGAGCACCATGCTCCAGGATCACAGTTTCAGAAGACCAATTTTGAGAACAAGTTTTAGCAAGGTCAAAGGTCATAATTATGGGAGCCATAAATAAGAATGAAACAGAAGTTTAACAATGGAAAGAAAGTGTTCAACAAAGAAATTGTGTACATAATAATAATGAAATAATTACTAATATCAATAAACAGAATAGTAACAGATACCATCCATTGCATTTTACTATGGTGGTTCAGTTTTGTTAAGGATGATTTTTTGTTTAGAGTGCAGTTGTTGGTACTACACCTTTTAGTACGGTAGCTCTTTGCTATTGAGTGCCCAGTGGTTGGTTCCTTCTGCGGCTTCTGTCCTTGCTCTGAGTGAATTTCAATAAAAAAAAATCAGAATCTGGAGCTGAGTCCATCAGAAAAGCTTCATGATCACATGCTTGAAAAAATAAATTGTTAAAGTCATGGTTAGAATATTTTAATAGTGATAATTGCTGGTACAAAAAGTCTTATTTGTTTTACCGATAAAAGATTGATGCCAAAAGTTTTCTTTTCCTTTTCTAGTGTGATTTGATTTTTTTTTTGATGACTACTATTTAGATTTTGACTGCCCCTTTAAGATGACAAAATTTACTCAAAAACTCAATTTTATTTTATCGATATTATAATGGTCTTTGTTCAGTGAGCTTTCTACTCTCGTTCCTCTGAACAAAATTTTTAATTGGTCAACACGATTGGCTACCAATTCTCACCTATTCACTGTGGAGGTTCCACAATGTCACAAACAGTTTTATGCAAGAAGCTTTTTCATTCAATTTTCAAGTAATATT
>CAVMBJ020000059.1:0-43775 GCA_963675895.2 Styela plicata
AGCGAAGAATTTATCCACTGCGCCATCCGGTTGTGGCTTGATAAAAATAGATCTATTCTTGAGATTTGGTCGGATTTCATTCGTAATTTAAATCTCCCTGTAATTTCTATAGTCAGCAATATTAATAACATATTTCCTTGCTCACAATGAACGATCTAGCCGACGGAGGTCGGGAATGACCCATATGCGTCCGGACGAGGCCCAACTGAACTACATCAAAAGTCTTAGTAATCAAGTAGCCCGCACAGTACCGTACAGTATTAGTATCCCTTGACGGCCGCCTCAAAACCAAATTTCATTAAATCAAGGTTTCCGAAAGCGAGGCCGGACCAGCGAGAGGAGCGTTCGCCACGAGCGTCGCCAGCTAGACGAACATCGAAGGCGATCTCGAAGAGTCGATCGCACGGCCACCACTAATGCACCAAACAAGCTAGGAGACGTAATATGAGAAAGAAAGAACGTCCGAAAGCGTAGGCTCGAAAGAGCCGGTCCAAAGCGATTAAGACGCCCATAGAGCTGTCAAAACGAGAAAGACTCCCATAGAACAGTCAAAACGAGAAAGACTTCCGTCCGGGTGTCGCGAAAATGAACACAAAAGTGAACATCAAAAGCGCGCACCGTTGTCTCGACTTGTATGTAGGAGGCGCTTGGTGAGTGTAAGGCGAGACCAGTCAGGCAGAGCGGTCGATAATCCTCGGCGCTCAAGACGCTGCAATTGTCGGCCGGCTGAGCTCTACATTGTCGAGATCGATTGGAGGTAGTCCTGCCTGCCTGGTAAGCGAGAAAGGCGCCCAGTCCCATACCGCAGTCTTTGCGCTTCGGGACGTCGCGGCCAGTGACAGTAAGCCTTAAGAATCCTCGGTGCGGGCCTAAAAAAGAAAGCGACGAGCCCTTGCAGGCGGCCCAGTTGCGAGAACGAGCGCGGAAGTTGTCGCGGATATCTGGTTGATCCCTGCCAGTATGTGAAATGCTTGTTAAAGTTTGTCAAATATTAAGCAATGCAGGCGCAAGTAAAGATTTATCGCAAAGTTAAACTGCGAATGGCTTATTAAATCAGTCTTGTTTTATTTTGGTCTCGAAAGCTAAGTGGATTACAGTGGTAATTTTACAAAGCAAATACCTGCATTTAGCGCCGTACACTCGCACCAAGACGTTTGATGGATAACCACGCGGTACGGTCTCTGAATACCGACACGGTGTCATGTAAGTGTCTGCCCTATCAACTGTCGAAGGTACGTTACTTACCTACCTTTGTGATAACGGGCAACGGGCATCTGGCAACTTCCCCGGTTTCGCACAGTTCGTCACTTTAAATAAACTCCCTAAGTGACGTATCATATTACCCTGGCGTGTGTAAAGATATCTTGTCCCTTGTTTTGCCCTAGTTTTTGCAAAATAGAATCCCAAAAGACTTCGGTAAAACCCGTATTTATAAACTGGATAATAAAGGAAACATAAGATAAGCGCGACTTAGAATGAAAGGGAGGAATTCTTTGGAGTCAAGTATGGACAACCATTCGAAAGCAAATGATGATAGATTAAAATAGAAACTGATTTTGTGCAGGCGGCCAATAAATGGGGCGACTCAGATGAGAAACAAACGCGTTTGACACAGTGAAATATACGGGAATAGTGCAACTGAGATGTTTGCTTGGAAGTTAAAATAGCATTGAAAATGAATATGATTTATCGGAGGCAGATTGATGAATCTGATATTGATCAACGTATATACCTACAATAGAAAAGAAGCTTTCTAGTGACGACGGTGAATTGTGAACATGCTTCTCCCAAGAAAATAAAAATGGTTTATTGAGAAAAAACGGTTTGAAGTCCGGAGAAGTAGTTACATATAAAAAACTGACACCTAAACAGCATTCACTCGGATTTGACATCCTCTGAAATTGACAATTTGCTCAAACCAACTAAAGAAAAAAAGCCTGCCAAAACGGAAGATATGGAAAAAGCTGTGTCCCGATAGGGACTTGCGATGTGGGTTTGCATGATACCCATATTCATCTGAAACTGCCGCAAGAATGCCGACTTCAAATGCATTCACAAAAAAGCATACTTATTTACATCAGATTTAAAAAGAGAATAATATTACCCTCTTTTACTACTATGATTTTCACGACTTGTGTTCTATTTCAAAATTATTGTGATCTTTTTTTCTATCCAATAAAAACACGTCAAAAAAATAAATTTTACTATTTCTAAGTGATATCACTCCCGGATTCTGATTACCATGGTAAATAATTTTTATGTTGTTGTTGAAATATCACATAAGTTTTTTTGAGGGTAGTGATTTTCATTCAGGGTTATGTCCGAATAGGGTTATGAAAATGGTCACCTGAGAACCAGGTACCCTAAAAGAACTTTGATTCGATTGGCGGGCTCCCCATGTACCCCTTCAAGATTTCTCTTACCTTAATTGAACCATTTTGAAGACAAATTTAAAGTAGTACGAAACCTTCATATTTCGTTTATCATAACCCAATATTGTAATATATTTTTGACTTATTTAACATTAGTTGACAATACACATTACCACAGATGACTTTGGTTGGAAATTTTTTGGTAAATTGAGATTTTTCCTAAATGACATCTGGTGATGGTATTTCGTTAAAACAATAATAAAAAGAACTAAACACACAATAGATTACGAAAAAAAGGATTATATTAGTAAAGAAACCATTTTGTGTTACAAGACATGACAATAAAACTATTGCTAGCTTAAAATTGTTTGCCAAGGTAATTTGATTTTTAAATTGAAACGAAACGAAACATTCAACAGTTCAAATACTTTAATTTGTTTAAGTAAATGTGTTTGTTTGTTTAAATAATTTTTACTAAAGCATTAAAATAGCATTAAAATCTAGTAAAAAAAAAATATTTTTGCACAAAAATTAAAAAAAATCATCAGCAATTTATTCTAAAAATGTAACAAACAAATAACAAACAACAAATGAACATGTTGCTCTCAGATTATAAATTTGTGGGCATGGTGTATGTGCGACAAGAAAACATAAGATGTGAATATAATAGCAAACGAATTTGTGCTCTTAATGTTTTCACCATGACAATATATTTTACAACAACAAAACTTTTTTCAAATGCCTATGTTAGCAATTGTCATTAAACTCCACGCATTGCATTTTCCGTATTGGAATTCGGATTTAGCAACTATTTGGTCTTTCGAATATACTTCTCCAATAAATACGCATATGCGTTGCCAGCATTGAGACAGATCCGATATTATGTCGTCTGTATTGGTTTTCTGTCCGTATTGGCGAGCTTTTATTTAATTGCTGCGCCAGCAAGGTTAAAGTTTTCCTAACAGTAACGCCAGTCCAATACAACACAACCACGCTTTGCAGACGGCAAAACATCCAATGGTTTTTATTCACAGAAAACACAACAAGGATAACCACGGGCCGCACACACAATCGTGCGCATGTCATTAATGGGCGGTAAACATCAAGGGTGCGGGTAGACATCATAGGTAATAAACACACACAACAATGACGGCCACGTCCCAATCAGGAACGTAGACCACGACAACTGGGAGATAATTGCAACATATGCCCATTATCAGGGAATAAGCCAAATCAACCTAATTGCGAAGCCAAATCAACTTATTTTATTAAACTTGGCGCTGCAAGCTTTGTACAGAGCTTCTTTGTCCTCCTCTGGGAATAATTTTGGCTTATTAAAAAACAACTTTCTGCACTCAGCACCACCTCCCATCTTTTTGCCGCTATCGTGCTCCCCAGTTTCCTGTGAAAGATAATATTTGGATATGAATCCGGCAACAGCCAGCCGGAAGGCTTCACGTTTTTACTCAAAGAATAGTGTTTATCAGCCGTATCAATTCCGTGGTCCATGTGAATAGCTAGTTTCTGTTGTTCTTGTCGAGTAGAAGATTTCTGGAAGAGGCTGTAACTATGGTGTGTCTGAATTTTTTGTTGCCCCCCGTAAATTTTGGAAGATTTTCTTTCCCTCACAGTCCCCATCTGCACCATGCGGGCGTTGGATATAGCGATTCACATCGCTCGAATCACTGGGATTTTCCAGTTTGAAAATGAGAAACTTCAAACTGTAACTTAGAAAAAATTGTCGTTTTCACATTTTGATAAACCGCCTAGGACGTCAGCCTCGCAATTTTTAAAGTTCCCTCAACTAAGACCACACCTGTACACACCTCAGTTACTTCGTGCCTTATTTTATTGCACACTCACTTATAAGTTTAGAATAAAACACCAGATCGTTTCGCGTGTTTGGAAGAGACGGCATAAAAATCAAAGTCGTTTCGCGAATTTCGACAAGAGGTTTTCCTTTTTTATTATAATCGGATTTCAAAAAACTGTTCTTTAAGTATCTAATTACGTTTTTTAGGTAAATAGATATGACGGTACTCTTTCACCAGGCCGCGTGAAATAAATCGGCCTTGGATCTGAACTTTCCTTCGCTGAGTTTTTTCTGAGTTGTTTTTCGCTAAGAAACAAGTTGTCAAAGTCCCATGTAGTGACCTTTCAAGAGCCTTTAATGTAGGTCCCAGTAAAACGATCAGGCATTTGTTCTCCTAAATACCGTAACAATTTTTCTAATACACAAAAAAAACCGAAATTTTTTTACAGTAAGCTCACATGGAAGGAGTTTGCTCAGACACGGAGTCGATGCTAGTGATTCCCTCAGCCGCTTGTTTTCCGACCGATGAGAATCTCAACTTTTTATCCAATTCCCTGAATTTTTTTTATAACCATCTTCTAATTAACACTTGACTACCGACTGGTCAAAACCCTGGAGAATATCCCAGTAAAGTTTTCTAGGAAGAAGGCAAAAGCATGTAGAAAGTCATAAATGGGTCACTCCTATGCGTCCGTTGGGGCGTATCCTGAAGTTTGTGCCAAAAACTGATTACATAAACGGGCAACGTAACAAAACATATTGCAAGAAAAACCGAGAAAAACATAATTGTTCGACAAAGTGCGAAGAAAACGAGTTCGAGAAAATTTTGATGCGGGGGGAAACTAACCACCCTGTGTCCTATCCCTGGGAAATCGCGGTTTACTTGGACTTAGCGCTATTCCTCGGATTCTAAAGACTATCGTGTCATTATGTCTTCATAAAAAAAGAGATTTAGGGGAGGGGGGCAGAGGTGGGGAAGGAGGAATGTCAATTTTAGGGGGGGGGGGGGTGTGGGCGGAGCGAAATGTTGGCGGGGGGAAATAATATACCTCTCGAATCATCTAATATATTTTTTTTCCTTTCGCGGGATAATATCATGAATAATCTTTCACTGTAAAAAACGGAAAGTTATGCAAAAACGGTCCGTATTATAGTTCACCTATCACCATATCAAAAAATTCAAGGAACAAAAATACGTTAAAAATAAAGGGAGGGTAATGGTTAAGCAAAGGCTCTCAAGCGTTGACCCTTGGGCGAAGGCCTCGAAATGACACGGAATCAGGGTTCGATTCCAGAGAGGGGCCGAGAAAAACGCTGCTGCCACATCCAAGGGAGGCAGCAGAGGCGCGCATGATTACGCCACAGGGGAGGTAAGTTGACGATAATAATAATCAATATAGGTCCCCAGACGAGGCGGCCCTGTAATTAGAATGAGTACTATAACATTCCTAAAACTACTTAACGAGTATCCATTGGAAGGCAGAATGGGTGCCTTAGCAGCCGCGGGTGTGTTCTTTTAAGTTGGCACTTTTCAACGGTCAGAGTCGCACCCAGTGCCGTTTGCGTCACCTCCTCGTTGGTGAGATTGGGGCAGCTGTCCTCGTAAAGCTGATCTTTAGCGCATTTTGCCGGTGCCCACTTCCCACAAGTCCACCTGACCCTGGTAAACGTAGAAATGCAAAGGAACACACACACGCTAGAGCCCAGCGCGCCTCAGCAGTGGATTGTATGTTACAGAACCCGCTGGGCAGGTTTTCGTTTCAACGGAACTTTACCGATTGTTACTTGCCAGGAGTGCAAGCGGCCATTTTTAATAACCCACAGCGAAACACTGGTTTATGGTATACACCGAACAATGCAAAGTACCCTGATTCCTTTTCTCCAGTCCTAGTTCGAGCCCGCTAATAAAAGGCATGGAAACTCAACCTGTTTTCGCCCCGAAACAGAATTGTTTGAAGCTGGGACGAAAGATTGCCGATGAGAGGCTGACAAAGGTTTTTGTCAAATCGGACAATAATGTCGCGGCTAAGTGCCGGAAGAGACTAGAGTCAAACGATTGATTTCTGAAGTTTGCCATTAAACCCCATCTCGGTGGGACTCTGAGTGGACCCGCCACTGGTGCAAACTGACATTTGGATAATACACATCGATTTCTCAGGGCAAATCTGAATAGCAGCTCATCAGTGGAATGGGGGGATGGGGGGCGGGGTTGTTCGGGCGCTTGGGATTATGAGTGGGAAATCAATAAAAAGTGCGCATGGAGTCGTGGAGATGGAGCTTAACAATCTCCTAGATTTGCATGGGTGCGCGCTGGCGCGAGTGCGGTTGGATTAACCCGAAAACCAGTACAAGTGAGGTCAAGCTTTGAGGAAAAGATTTTCGAGACCGGGGAGAAATCTTAAAGTCTGAGACCCATCGAGTCAAACGAAGAGCTTATTTAAGCACTCATAGCTAGTGTTGCGGATCCTCGATGAAGGGACGGGGGAAGCGTAGAGCCACTGATACATTTGCTAGTTGGCAAAAGAAGCAGGCCGCAATACGCCACTGGGGAACAAAGTTTTGTAACTTCAAATCATCGGAGCCTGGACGATCGTGCCCTCAGTTACTTCCAGTGCGCGAGTGACGATTAAAACCTGTCCTGCACTCAGTACTCTGGACAGAACCAACGAATAAGAACAATCATGAAAAGGCTGTGAAGCAAACCCGCTCCCGGAACCAAAATGGCATGGACGTATCAACAGGTTACGAATTAGTATCCGTCTACCATAATGGCGAAAGGGTTTTAAGATCTGTGGCTGAATGATGAACGGCGCTCCCGGAAAATGCGGTTAGGAAAGTCAGTGAGGACTCGAATCCTGATTTCCTAAGGTTCAGAACACCCCAGCAAACCGAATGATTTCAGCCAAATCCCGAATTGTGCTCAATTATTGGGAGAGGATTTTTTCACAAAATAACGGCATAGCGATTGAACTGTCTCCAGTGCTGTCCTCATCCTGCCCATGACAAAGGGCAATTTCCGCCCAATGGATGGGTGTAGCCGGGATAATAATCTTCTGGTAGGAATGCGTTTGCTTAGCGATGCCAGGAACAAGTTTGTAAACCACTGGAAAGCTCATGATCTATTATGTATCTGACACGAGCCTTCCGACTCCACGTATCTATACAACACACAAGCTTGGATCTCAGAGCCAACAATGAGAAATGAGTGTGCCGCCCACCTTTAGTCGACTATGAAGCAAGGCTATATAATGAGGGTGCTAAAACTGATTAGTATGGTCGGAGCTACCAACCTGCTACCCTCCTCCTGCTTGTAACATAGTTCTTTCCCTCAACGCGCTCTGGTGCGCCAAAGAAGACAAAAATGAAGAGAACGAAATGTTAAAACCCTAGAACACCCCCGCTCTTGTAAGAAGAGGGATCATTTCCCCTAAAGAATAATCAAAATCAACTGCGCGTCCCGGGAAGCAAACGCTTCGGCTGGCAGCTGTTAAACTGACTCTGTAGACTATCTGTACACTCTACATGAATCGAGAACTAGTTAGATGGCGCCCAGTTTGCTCGAAGCACAAGACATATCCACTCTCTGGACTCGGAACGGCGAAGAGCTTCGCCTTGTGGCTCGAGAAACATGCTTCACACCATGGTAATCCTGCTCAAGGGGAGAGAGGGAGCCTCATAAAAATATAGCGAAAGTGGGAGAGAGAATGAGAAAAGTAGGCGTGAACACAAGAAGATCCCTAAGCACTGTACCGGAGAGAAAAGATCCGCCTGCTCAAGACCCCTTGTCATAGACGGATGATTGGAACTCGCGCTGAATTCGGCATCTCCGGATGGAACAATAAAAGATAGAAACATACACCATGGACGCCTTTGTCTACTCATTAGCATAGGGGGGGGGGGGTGGGGGGGGCATGATCTAGAAATCCGTGTCCCATTTTCGAGAATTTAAATCTTATATATTGAGAAAGATCTAGTTAAGTTAAGGCTGAATAAAAGCAACGCGATGAACGGTATGTTAAAGGTCACACGATCCATAGCGACGGGTTGGCGACTGGTTACTCAACTTCGGGTGTGAGGTCCCGTAGGAGAATGACTGGTGGATATCCAGAATTTCTTTTACTACACGAATTGAAAGTGTCGATTAAAAAGTCGTTTAATAAAAATACCATCATTACCTAATTACTTCGCGCTAATTAAATGTTTCTTTTCTTCACAGAATTTCCTTCCAAGGCCCGGCATCACTCAAGGAATGATCCATCGGCTTCCCAATGATATCGAATATTATTTGTCTTCAACCTGCGGATACGAACCACAATGACCTGGGGCCAGCGCACCAGATATGTCGTCTATCCGTAACGTAGAAAATGCTTCCGTTATGATCTTACCGGCATTAAGTGCGCCTATTTTTTTTTTCAAATCGGCCGTAATTCTCCATTGCAGCTCTTTTCACATATGAAGTCGTTTGTTACACCGGTATGGAAGTACGACTGTGTATTAATAGATACTAGTTTGGTACAAGCAGGATCTTCCTCGCGGCGTGTGTGTTCACTAAAGTGCAAGCGTGAAGACAAGAATTGATCTAAGGCACTTGTACCAGAGAAAAGATCCGCGTGCGCAAACCTTGTTCATAGTCGGAAGATAAATGAAATACTACACTAACTCCATCTCCGTGGAAATGGAACAGATAAATGAAGAACAAACACCATGGACGCTTTTCTCTCTTGTGGAGATCTTTTGCATGGATCTTGATATCGTGTCATTTTTCGAGGAGTTTTTAATCTATTATTGAGAAAGTCCTAGTTTAAGTAAGGGCGGAATAAAAGCAGAACGATGGAACGGTTTTGTTTAAGGCAAACGATCCAAAGCGACGGGTTGGCGACTTTGTAGTCCGGTCAGAGTCCGCGTAGGAGGAATACTTGGATTCCTGATTTCTTTTACTACACAAATGAATGTCGATAAAAAAGTCGTTTAATACCATATTACCTAATTTACTTCCTCTAATTAATTATTTTTTCACAGAAGTTTGCTCCAAGGCCGGCATCGGGGGGCTGCGAAGGAATGAACCAGCAGCTCCCAATGATATCGATGTAAATGGACTTCAAACCTGCGATACGAACACAATAACTGGGCCATACGCAGCACTGAAATGTCGTCTATCCTACCGTAGGAAAATAGCGTTCTTACCGTCATTATTGCGACTATGTATTTTTTCAAAATCGCCCATATCCCATTGAAGCTCTTTTTCACATTTGAGTTTGTGGTTTTTTCACCGATAATGAATACGACTGTGTATAATTAAGGGTATGTCGCGAGCGGTTTCTCGAACTAACCTTCCCGACCGAAGATTGTTTATCTATCCCGGGTGTGGATGAGCACATGCTGCCTGAAATAATCCAAAAGGTGGGGTTGTTAAAATCTTGGTCGCCATACTTAAATAGTTAATGACACTCCCATATTTACAGCTGAATATATAGGACGAATTTCGAAATCGAAACATCTATCATTTGTTATTTGTATTTTTTTGGACATTCCTACTTAACACCAGAAGAAAATGGGTTCCAATTCAGCTAATGTGGCAATATTTCATGGAGAACGTTTTCGAAATGTAAGTACAAATGTTTCCCTTAATGAAGACATTTTGGGCCATAAGCAACAGAAGCTCTCCAAAACGGTACAGATCCGCAATTGATACCATGTGTTCAACAAAGCGTGTGAATTGTGTTTTTAAACAAACAATAATATAATATTCGACGAAAAGCATTATCTCCAAATTCAAGCACAGCCATGAGGACCAAGATTGCCCCAAAATACGCGTGTGCCTTCATGGTCAAACTTGAAGAAAATTTACTTCAGGAAACGAATGAAAAATAACTAATGTTATTTTCAGATACATAGACGACGGCATTATGATATGGACCACCGGAATGGATACTTTTGAAAAACATTAATGACCCAAGCAAACGAGTTACGATCTGACAAATTAAATATTACCTTCGCATACTCTACTACCGTTTCTGGACACCACAGTACATATTTTAGACCACAAGCTAGAACAGAATTATATTCGAAAAACCCGCTGACCTGCCCACCAATACTTTCTTCCATCCTCCTGCCATCCAAGCATATTCAAGGCATATTCACCGCAATGATTCCCCATGGACTTGCAATCAGACTTCGCAGAGTCTGTTCAACAGAAGAATGTTTCGAAAAACATGTTCTAATTCTCAAAAAACCTTTGCAAAACGTGAACTATAACTAGCCCACGCAGTAGAACAAGCAATCAGTAAGGTAGAAAACGCCAATGGAATCCCTACTGTAACCGAAAAAAACGAAATCGAACCAGAGACCAACAACCTCCAGTAATAACAGACAACCACCCCCACTCCTCCCTCCAATTAAGAAACTACGAATACATACTTCTTCGAGATGAAAAGACTCCAACAAATGTTCCTTTAAGCCGCCCATGGACGTGGAACATTAAAAAATGAGCTAGTCAAAGCCAGACTTGGAAAAGAAACCAAACTGAAACCGAAAAAGGATTCAATCATTCTGGTCGGAAAGGATGAACAAAACGTATCTTCACTCAATTCTATCAAATACATTTCAGAGTTCATTCGTGAAAAGGACATACTCGATTTGGAAGAAAATAACATGCGATTCACCAAATTTCATTTATTTAATAACTTGTTTCACAAATGAAACAAACACCATGTTGATGAGAGTCTGGTAGAGGAACTGAAATGATGCACAGACAGGAATACCTTTACGACATCAAAGCGCTTTGGGGAAAACACCAGTAGCCAACCACTTCAACTCCGCATCCCACAAACATCACGCATTTCAAAATAATAGGAATAGATACACTCTTCCATTGTGAGAGCTATAAAAAGAACGAAAGAATAATTTTGGATCAACAAACTACACACTCGGAAACCGAAAGGAATAAAAATAACGGATTAAAACAAACATACAAGAGACAATAGGATAAAGGCTGCACTACACCTTCGCGTATGTTGCGTTTTTCTAGGTTTGTTTTATTTTCCTCTTGTGTTTTTACGCAAGCGCAATGCTCTGCATGCATTTACTTACGTCTTTCCAATGTAACATAACGGGTTGCTATAAAAGCTAACGCAGAGTGCTCGTTCCGTTTGTTTTACGTTTGTGCTTTGTAGGTCATGTGAAACACGATCAACACAAAGCAATTGCACGCGTGTGTTGCTGTTTTTTATTTTATCACCCGAAACGTAATGAAACGCATCGGTAAGACAAATCCACGTGTACTGTGGCTTTATTGCAGCGTTAGTTATCAAACAAACAGAACATCGATATATACAAACAAACAAAGTATAAAATCTGGTCATTTGCAGATTCACTGCACTTTAATCTTGTCTGAAGAAGCTAGTGACTATTTTTCTAACGAAAGCTTACAATAAACTTATATTTTCCATGGAATGAGAACATGAGATATTTTTGTATACTTGCTTGATATCATCTCATTCGTGTATCCTTGTGAATTCTCTTCACACACCGGATTCAGGAATTTTAAGGAAACAGGGAGGAGGGATAGGTAGTTCATTGCAAGATATCAACGAATCGCGCAAATTCACTCTCGATCCCTAAAATCTTTGTTAATGTAAAAATGTATGCCTAATCTGCTATTTTTCGAAATATATCTCAACAAAAAAATATCAATTCCATAGTAAATTGTTTGTTATATCACCTTCGACATGATTCAATCTTTAAATAAGGGAAGCGCAACAGCTCTCCTCTGGCAACTGCTTCTCCTCCGACATCTTGATTCATGTGGTAATTCGCTCATTGTGGCAATGATCTCAGAGAAATGCATCTTTTACTTAATTGCGTCAATGCGTTGTTGCGTTCAAAGTGAATCAAGCTTTATTTCTTTGATTTCCTTGTGTTCTTCAAACAATGCTCTGTCCATTACAACGTTTTTCCTAACTAATGAATATGTATTTTGATCTCATTCAAAGCGCCATCAACAGATTCCACTCTCTTCGCCGATGCTTAAAATTGTGCTTATCCCATCGATAAGCATTTCAAGCTAAAAAAACGGCAACCTACTTGACGTGTGGTTCTTTATCGTAGCTCGAGATCTGCATATAATCATAATCGGAACACATGACTCTCCAAAGAGTCAAGTCCCGACAGAGATCTATCAGCCGTCAACCCTGGCGGAGGTTCACCTGTTATGCGCCCCCCTCGCCAGAAATTTTAAATTTTCCGACGTACTTTCTCGATTGAGGCAAGTGAAGAAAACTAAAGTAGCCATTTGCTGTTGTTGCGTTTCTAAAATTCATTTTATCTAACCGTTAACCTGCACTTTTCTGTAGGTTGAAGCGGTCATCTCAATTTTCAATCTGCCAATTTCTCGAGTTTTCTTCCCCCCAAAACCGTAATCCAATATCCACAGAGCAACTATAGTAGTCCGTTAATTATCCATTTGGTACTATTGCACCACTGGTCCTGTCGACTAACCCCTTGTTATTTTCTAAATAATTTTCTCGGGTTCATATGAGACGCATATTATATACAGCATGCATGACAGGGATAATAACTATAATAGCGAGACGGGAAAAAAGCAGTGCTGCACAACAAACAGGTAAACAATCGACAGCGACTACTGGCAGTTGATTACTCTCGGGATTTCTCTGTGAAGTAAACAAATTGTCCAGAAAAGCCAAACAGCAGTCAAGCAGGCGTTTTTAAAGCAAGATATGATTATTCAAGAGGGATGAAACTTTCTGAACTTGGAATTAGTGAAATAAACTTCAGCTGGAAGATAAATTTCAAAAATCGCGAACAAGATGAAACTCGTGCCAGTTGTGGAATATACGGAGTTTTCATTCATCGAGTAGGAGATTTTAGAAATCTGACAACGACGGACATGAGCGGAAGCATTTAAGAATGGAACACCGGCATTCGACCGGCAGTCAAAATATTCAGTTGCAGACTTTATTTCGACGAGAAAAAGCTTTTGAGGAGATCGAGCAAGCACGAGGTGAAAAGTTGTGTGTGACCAGTGAATAAGTATACACAAAAAAACGAAGGTTTTTAAACGGTTACTTAATATTTTGCAACCTCCATATCAAGAACCGAGTCGGAAATTAATTTCAACAAAAATAATACCCAACATTTACGAACGGATGAAAAACCTCTGCCAAATGAAATATTGGAATGCGACTTACAACTGATATTTGGGACTATTATTAGAGGCGATTAGTTACATCGGGTTTACTACTTTTTTTTTACCAATTAATGGAGCGAAACACATGAATAAACACACTTTTTGACGTGTAATTTACCAAAGGAAAACACACCGACTTTGTCGTGACGGATAACGAATGGCCTAAAGCTGTAGCGGGCAATGGTTGAGAGAGATAGCAATGTTCGTCAACGCAGTCCGATAGACTGCGCAACCCATAAAAACGCGTTCTCAGAAGGACTGCCTGCGCGCTGCAAAAACCATACAGTGAGGCATCGTTGAGGATGATGCGAAATGTATTATAAAGACAATTCCTCGATAACTAAACATTAACATCATGGACTGAGACACACACCGGACGAGCAACCCTGCCATCGCCAAGGCGGTCGGGACGAAAAAAAGAGAACGTCGCTTACCAGAAACGCGGTAGGAGTATATATCAAGTAGTGACCTTTGAACCCTCAACCACTATAGCGGCACTATTTAGTGAAGGATGGACCGAAAATATAGAGAAGTGTCACCGCAACATAAATTCAAGACGGTGAGGAAAAGGGGCAAAATCAGTAACGGCAACACAACGCTATCACTAATCATTTTTTATCGACATTGTTTGCAAGAAATATCGACTGGGAGAAATAGGGAGCCTCTCTAACTCGAGATATTTTTGATTTCGAGCGAAGAATTTGATCCACTGCGCCCATTCCGTTGGATTTAAATTCGGTGATTTGACGGATAACTATCCCTAAGAAAAAAAGATAGGAATTAAAATCGTTGAAAAGAAAATATCGACTGAACTCGAGTCTCGAACTCGAGATATTTCGATTTCGAGCGAGAAGAATTTATCCACTGCGCCATCCGGATTGTGGCTTGATTTTAAAAGTGTGTTAGATCTTATCAGAGATTTGGTCGGGTTTTTCATTCGTATTTAAATCTCGGGGGAAGTTGTCTCCCTGCGAATTCGTATAGTCTACAATATTTATTAAACATATTTCTTTGCTCACAATGAAAGATCTTGCCGTGACGAGGGGTCGGGAATGACCCAGATGCGTTCGGACGGAGGCCTACTGAACTACATCTTAAAGCATAGTAGAGTAGCCGCTCAGTACAGTACAGTATTAGTATCCTTGTCGGCCGCCGACCCTCATAACCTAATGCATTAATCAAGGTTTCGAAAGCGAGGCCGGACCAGGCGAAGAGGAGGCGTTCGCGCACAAGAGCGCGGGGGCTGCCTGCTAGTCGAACAGCGAAGGCGATCTCGAGAGTCGATCGAGAACGGCCACCTCTAATGCACCAGACAAGCGAGAGAACATAAATATACCGAGAACCAGAAGTGCAAACGTTCGATAAGCGTAGCGCTCCCTCGATAGAGAGGGCGGGTCAAAGCGATAAGACGCCCATAGAGCTGTCAAAAACGAGGAAAGACGTCCATAGAACAGTCAAAACGAGAAGCGATGTGCCACACAAGACGTCTCCGGTCGTCGGGGTGTCGCGAAAATGAACAAGGCGCGCGTGAACAGCGAAAGCGCGGCACCGTTGTCATCGACTTGTATGTAGGAGGCGCTGGTGGAGTGTAGGTCGAGCGACCAGTCAAGGCAGCGGAGCGCGTCGATAACCTCTGCTCGGCGCTCGAGCAGAGACGCTGCATTGCGGCCGCTGAGCTCTACATGTGTCGAGGCGTGATCGATTGGACAGGTAGTCCTGCCTGCCTGGGTAAGCGAGAAAAAGGCGACCCAGTCCCATACCGCAGTCTACAGGCGGCTTCGGGACGTCACGGCCAGTGACAGTAAGCCTTAAGAATCCCTCGGTGCGGGCCTAAAAAAGAAAGCGACGTGCCCTTTCAGGCGGCCCAGGCGAGTAACGAGCGCTTGAAAAAAAAAGAAGTTGTCGCGGATATCTGGGTTGATACTAAGCCAGTAGTGCAATGCTTGTTAAAGTTGTCAAAATTTAAGCAATGCAGGCGCAAGTAAGATTTATCGCAAAGTTAAACTGCGAAGCGCGGCTTATCGAAATCAGTCTTTGGTTTATTTTGGTCGTCGAAAGCTTAAGAGGAGATTACTAGGGTGGCTAATTTTACAAGCCTACATACCTGCATTTAGCGCCGCGACTTCGCCCAAGAACGTTTGATGGATATAACCACGCGGTACGGTCTCTGTGTACCGACGACGTGTCCATGTTAAGTGTCTGCCCTATCAACTGTCGAAGGTATCGTTACTTACCTACCTTTGTGATAAGCGGGCAGACGGGGGGCATCTTGGTTTTCGCACAGTTCGTCACTTAAGTAAGTACTCCCCTAAGTGAGCGTATCATATTACCCTGGCGTGTTTAAAGATATCTTGTCCGGTGTTGTTTTGCCTAGTTTTTGCCAAATCAGATGCCCAAAAGACTTCGGTAAAACCCGATTGTAATTTAACTGGATTAAATAAAGGGAAACATAAGGATAAGCAGACTTAGAATGAAAAGAGGAATTCTTTGGAGTCAAGTATGGAACAGGACCATTCGAAAGCAAATGATGAGATTAGGAATAGAAACTGATTTTGTGCAGCAGGCCAACTAATTTGGCGACTCAGATGAGAAAACTACAAACGCGTATTGACACAGTAAATATACGGGAATAGTTAAAAAAAAAAAAAAGACAAAAAAAAAACAACAGATTGCTTGCTTGGAAGTAAAATATCATTGAAAATGAATATGATTTAGCGGAGCAGATTGATGAATCTGATATTGATCAAATGATCAAACGTATATACCTACAAGAGAAAAGAAAGGCTTTTCTAGGGACGACTAACTTCGGGTGATTGTGACATGGCTTCTCCCAAGAAAATAAAAATGTTTAGTTGAAAAAACGGCTTGAAGCCTCCGGAGAAGAAGTACATTTAAACTGGACACCCCTAAATCAGCATTCATCTCGGATTTGACATCCTCTGAAATTGACAAATTTGCTCAGAACAACCAATCAAAGAAAAAAAGCACTGGCAAAACGGAGATATAGGAAAAAGCTGTGTCCGATAGGGACTTCCGATTGTGTTGGCATGGACCAGATATTCCATCTGTAAACTGCCGCAAGTATGCAGACCTTCAAAATGCATCAACAAATAATGCATACTTTATTTTACATCAGATGTTAAAAAAAAGAATTTATAATTACCCTCTTTTTACCTACTATGATTTTGAGACTTGTTTTCTTATTTCACAATTATTGTGATTCTTTTTCTATTCCAATAAACCCACGTCAATAGAAATAAATTTACTATTTCCTAAGTGATAATCACTCCCCGGATTCAGATTACCATGGTAATAAATTTTGTAGTTGTTGAAATATTACATAAGTTTTTTGAGGGTGTAGATGAATTTCAGGGATATGTCGAATAGGGTTATGGAGTTTCAGGTTGTATGTTGTAGCAGTCACCTTGAAACCAGTACACCTAAAAGAACTTTTGATTCGTATTGTGGCTTCAATTACCTTCAAGATTTCTCTGTAACCTTCAATTGACACCATTTTGAAGACAATTTCAAAGTACGTACGAAACCTTCATATTTCGTTTATAATAACCCATTATTGTAATTATATTTTTTGACCTTTTTAACATTAGTTGACAATATCCACATTACCACAGATGAACTTTTGGTTGGAAAATTTTTTTTTGGTTAATTGACGATTTTTTCCTAAATGGACATCTTAGTGATGGCCCCTATTTTCGTTACCCACACCACACCCCTCATAAAATAAACCTAAACCCACCCACTACTGATTTAACCGAACAAACCTGGAAAAAAAAAAAATTATATTAGAGAAGACAACCAATGTTTTGTTACAAGACATGACAATTAAACTTTTGCTAGCTTAAAATTGTTTGCCAAGGGTTAATTTGAATTTTTTATAAATTGAAACGAAACGAACATTCAAACAGTTCTAAATACTTTAATTTGTTTAAGTAAGATGCTGTTTGGTTTGTTGAATAAATTTTTTGTACTAAAGCATTTAAAATCTGTGTGTGTGTGGTGTGTGTAGGAAAACATATTTTTTTGCAGACAAAACATATAAATCATCAGCAATTATTCGTAAAATGTAACAACCAAATAACAAACAAAACAAGTTATGTACATTGTGGCTCTCAAGATTTATATTTTGTGTGGCATGGTATAGTGCGACAAGAAAACATAAGATGGTGAATATAATAGCAAACGGAATTTGTGCTCTTACTGTTTTTTCACCAGGACAAGTTTTTTTATCAACAACAAAAACTTTTTTTCATATGCCTATGTAAGCAATTGTCATTAAACCTCCACGCATTGGCATTTTTTCGTATGAATTCGGTATTCTTAGGACAACAATTTGGTCTTGCGTGAAATACTTCTCATAAAAAATACGCATATGCCTTGCCAGCCATTGGTGACAGATTCAGTAAGGGGGTTTCGTATGTATTGGTTTTCCTGTCCGTTTGGCGAGCTTTTTTATTTATATTGCTGCGCCTCAAAGCCATGCACATGGTTAAAGTTCTTCCTAACATAACGCCAGTCCCAATTAAACACAACCACGATTTGCCACGGCAAAACATCCAATGGTTAATTTCACAGGAAAACAACAAACAAGGTGATATTATACCACCGCGCACAACACAATCGTGCGCAATGTCTTTTACAGGAGGCGGTTGCGTAAACATCAAGGGTAGCGGTAGACAACATAGGTAATTAAACTACACACTAACAATGCCGGCAAACGTCCAATCAAGTCGGAGGACCAACGACAACTGGGAGATAATTGCAACAGTTATTGCCCATATCAGGGAATAAGGCCAAATCAAACTAATTGGCGAAAGCCAAATCAACTTACTCGTGCGCTGCAAGCTTTGTACAGAGCTTCTTTGTCCTCCTACTGGGAATAAAATTTGGCTTATTAAAAAACGTATTAGAAGACAAGCGCTACGCAACTTTCTGCACTCAGACACCATCCCCTCCATTCGTTTTTGCGCTATCGGCTCCCAGTTTTCTTGTGAAAGATAATATTTGGATATTGAATTCCGGCACAGCCAGCCGGGTTAACCTTCACGTTTATTACTCAAAGGAATAGTGTTTATCATCCGTATCAATTCCGGGCTCCATGTGAATAGCCTAGTTTCTGTTGGGTCTTGTCGAGTAGAGAAGTTTTTCTGGTAGGCTGTACTTGGTGCTGATTGTGTTGATTTTTGTTGCCGTACAAATTTTGGGAAGATTTTCTTTTTCACTCAGCATTCCGCCATGCTGCACCCATGGCGGCTTGGGATATAGCGATTCACATCGCTCGAAATTTTTTTTTCAATGGGATTTTCCAGTTATGGAAAATGAGGTAACTTAAACGTAACTTAAAAATGTCGTTTCGCAATTGTGGCATTAACGCCTGGCCGGCAGTTCGCAATGTTTTTATGTTCCCTCAACTAAGATCCAGACATGTACACCTTCTGTTACTTCTGGCATTAATTTATTGCACTCACGTTATAGTTTAGATAAAATACACCAGGATCGTTTTCGCGTTATGGATAGGAGACGCATAAAAATCAAATCGTTTCGAATTTCGACAAAAGGTTTCCATTTTTTATATAATTGGGTTTGTCTGAATAACTTTCTGTTGGGTATACGATTACGTTTTTTTAGGTAAATAAGAATTGATGGGTACTCTTTCACCAGGCCGCGTGAAATAAATCGGCTTGGATGTCTGACTTCCTTCGCTTGAGTTTTTTCTGATTTTCGCTTCGAACAAGTTGTCAAAGTCCCATGTATGACCTTTCCACAGACGCCTTTCTGCGCGCTCGCAGCCCCTAAAAAACGTCAGGCATTTGGTCTCTAAAATACCTTAATATTTTTGTGACTACCAAAAAAACGTAATTTTTTTACGAGTTACCTAGGACATGGAAGATTGTGCTCAAACACGGAAGGTGATCTATGATTCCCTCACCAACATATAGCCCGCTTTGTTTACGACTCGATCGATCTCAACTTTTCGCCAATTCCTTGAATTTTTTTAAAAAAAAAACCCATCTCGTAACACTTGAATACCGACGTTCAAAAAAACCCCTGGAAAGTATCCCAGAAGTTTCTAGTGTGAGAAGGCAATGCAAGTAATAAAGTTCAAAAATGTGCACTCATAAGTCGCTCTTGGGCGTACCTGTATTTGTGCCAAAAATGATTACAAAACGGGGAACAAATTAAAACGCGCAAAACATAATCAAGAGAAATAGAAGCGTAGATGATAAAAGTGTGTGTATTGTTCACAAAAGTGCCGAAAAAACCGACTGGTCGAGAAAATTTGAATGCCGGCAGGTACTAACTACCCTGTGTCTAATCCAGGGAAATCGCGTTTACTTAGGCTATTCCTCGGATTCTAAGGTACTATCGTTCAATATACTTCATAAAAAAAGAGATTTTGCAAGAAATATTTCAATTTTGGGCAAAAATTGTGCGAAATACCCAAAAAAAAGTTTTTTTCGCAAAAAAATCTTTAAATCTTTCAACTGTAAAAAAACGGAAAGTTTGGCAAAAAACGTCCGTATTTTATTCACCTAATACCATATCAATAAAAATTAAAAGAAAATACTTAAAAAAATGAGAGGGTTAAGGTTATGCAAAACGCTCTCAAGAGGATGACCTTAGCGCATCACGACTGCGGGCGGAATCAGGATTCGATTCCATAGAGGGGCCTGAGCAATACGGCTGCCACATCCAAGGTAGGCGCCGGCTCGTCCCCGCAGAAGATTACGCACGGGGAGGTAAGTGACGATAAATAAACATAATAAGTCCCCCAACGAGGGCCCTGTAATTAGAATGAGTACCTCCTAAAACTCTTACCAAGTATCCATTGGGATGGCATGATGGGTGCTAGCAGCCCGCGGTGTGTCTTTTAAGGTGGCCTTTTCAACTCGAGTCGCCACCATGCCGTTGGCGGTCACCTCCCTGCTGAGGTGGAGATTGGGGCAAAGTCCTCAGGATAGTGTGTGTGTGTGTGCGGCATTTTGCCGTTGCCACTTTCTCCACTAGGCCAACCTTGTACACTGGTAAAGTAGAAATGCAAAAAAAAACACTGAGCCCTTCCGCCTCTGCAAAGTGGGATTGTGTTACAGGAACCGTACGATGGGCATGTTGCGTTTAAACGGGATACTTTCGATTATACTTGCCAGGAGTGCAAGCGCCATTTTTACCATCCACGAAAACTGGTTTAGGTATGCTACCGAACACATCAAAGTACCCCTGATTCCTTTTCTCCAGCACTTGTCGGAAGACCCCTATTAAATAGCAGGGGAACTCCGTACTTTCTCGGCCACCGAATCAGAATTGTTGAAGCTGGGGACGATAAGATTGCCGTTGAGAGTCTGACAAAGATTTCAAATCGTCAAGGTATGTCGCTAAGTGGCCGAAGTTCTAGTCAAAACAATTGATTTCGTGTGTGTGGCCATAAATGTGTGCTCGTACACGGAAGTGGACCGCAATCTGGGAAACTGACATTTGGAAAATACATCCGATTCTCAGGGGGCAAATCGAAATAGTCAGCTCTGGGGGTAGCGGTTTTTCTGGACTAATCAATTAAAAAGCGCATGAACGGAGAGGAGCTTTCACGAATCTCCTAGATATGCATGCACATGCTAATTGAGAACCGAAAACCAGACAGGGAGTGTGTGCATTGTGTGTAAGATTTCGAGAACCGGATGAAATCTTAAGTAATTCAGTAGACCTCGAGTCTGTCAACGAAGAGCTATGAACCAGTCGATCTATAGCTCTGTGCGGGACCTCGTGTTAACGGGGAAGCGGAGCGTAGAGCCACTGAGGAATTGCGTAGGTTGCAAAAGCTGACGCAAATTCGCCATCATGGAAAAAAGTTTGAGAAACTCAAATATCGGAGCCTGTCGATCGTCCAGTTACTCCAGGTGCGCGATGCACGATTAAAAAACCTTTCCTGCACCGATTACTCGGCAAGACCAAATAAGAACAGAATCATGAAAGGCTGGTCAAGCAAACCGCCCCAGGACCAATTGGCAATGACATTATAAAAACCTGGTTACGATTGATTCCGTCTACCATAATGCGCGAAAGGTTTTTAATCTGTGGCTGATTGATCGTACGGCTCCCGGAATTCGTTAGAAAGTCATGAGACTCAAATCCTGATTCCTAATGTTCAAACACCCAGCAAACCGCCTGAATGATTTTCAGGCCAATCCCAATTGGCTTATTATTGGGTGAGGATTTTTCACAAAATAACGGCAAAGCGATTGACGGCCAGCTGTCCTCTACCGCCATGGACAAAGGGCATTTCGACCCAATTGGATGGGCTCTTTTGTGTGTCCGAATATATACAGTCTGGTAGATGCGAATCATCTTCATCGAGGACACGAAAAGTTTGAAACCACAGCAAGGCTCAAGTACATTATTGAATTCTGACCCGAGCCTTCCACTCTTGCGTAACACACAAGCATTCTCAGAGCCTGTGTGTGTGTGTGTGTGTGTGTTTAGGGCCTGTGTCAATCCCGTGTGTGAGATTTAGTCGAGTCTAGCGCCACCCTTTAGTCCGTATATTCGCCATATTCACAATTAAGTTAGCTAAAACCAGCATACCAATTCGGGCTACCCAACTGGGTTAACCCTCTCCTTTAAAGAGTTCCTTCAAGAGGCGCGCTCTCTGTGCGCCATAAATTCACAACTAACTACCAAAATGAAGCGCAACCAAAAAAGATATATATAGACCTAAAACATCTGTGTGAGAAGAAGAGGGAGCATTTCCCGTAAAGAAAAACAAAATCTATCTCGCGTCCGCGAGATCAGACGCTTCGGGCTGGGCAACTGAGTAACCGATCTCAGAGGAGTGTCTGAATCACTCAACAGAGAATCGAGAGATACTAGATATAGGGCGCCCAGCTTTGCATCAATACCAAGTCATCCATCTTATGAACTCGACGCGAAGAGCTACGCTCTGTGCTCGAAAGAACATGTCTATTTCCCCACTTCACACTTGGTAATCCTGCTCAATAAGAACCCTCCCCATTAAAAGAACAAACAAAGGAAAACAAACCCTGAAAAGCGTGAAACACAAGACTGGATCTAAAGCACCTGTAAACAACGAAAAGATCCGCCTTTCGCAAACTTGTCATAAGACGGATGATGGAAATTCACTAAGCAAGATTCTCCGGACTTTGGAACGAATAATGAAGAACAAAGACCTTGGACGCTTATTCATCCTCTAAACCCATGGATCCAGATATCGTTTTATTTTCGAGAAGATTTAATCTATTATTGAGAAAGTTTCGTAGTTAATAAGGGCGGAATAAAAGCAAGCGATGACACGGTTTGTTTAAGGCACCTATCCAAAGCGACGGGTGTGGCGACTTGGTAACTCGTGGGCAGGATAGTCCCGTAGGAGAATACTTGGATTCCTGATTTCTTTTACTAACAACAATCTATTAATGTCGATAAAAAGTGGTATTAATACCCATCAATTACCTAATACCTTCCTCTAATTATATGTTTATTTCACAGGAAGTTCGCTTCCCAAGGCCGGTTCATCGCCAAAGGAATGAAACCAACGATTTCCAATGATATCGAGCGGGTGTATTCGGTCTTTAACCTGCGGTAGACAACACTATAATGGGCCAGCGCACCTAGCTAAGTCGTCTATCGTCACCGTAGGGAAAATAGCTTCTTACCGTCATTAATAGCGCTCTATGTATTTTTTCATCGCACTAGTCCCAATGTGCAACTCTAGTCACCATGTGTGAATGACTGTTTTTCACCGGTATGAATACGACTGTGTTATAATTAACTATTTTACTACACATACTTCCGACCTCTTATTACCTAAAGTTGCAATTTTCAAGGCAAAAGTTCTAAATCACTTGCACCGAGAGAACAAGCTCCGCGTAGCGCAAACCTTGTCAATTAGTCGGAAGATGGAAAATACTACACTAAATCCATCCCGATGGAACAATAAATGGAAGACAACCGAAACACCTAGGACGCTTTTCTCTCCTTGTGGAGATCTTTTGCATCGAATCTTGATATCGTGTCATTTTTCGAGAGGTTTTATCTATTATTGAGAAAGTCCTAGTTAAGCGCTCTGGAGCGCGCCCAATAAAAGAAAATCTCATGAGTGTGTGTTTGTTTAAGCGCAAACGATCCAATGCGACGGTTGCGTTTGGCGACTTTGGTATGTCGGTCAGGTCCCCGTATGAGCCAATACCCTTTCTTTGGAAATTCCTGATTCTTTTACTACACAAATGAATTGTACGATAAAAAAGACCGTTTAATAATAACCATTAACCTAATTACTTAACTGTAATTAATTGTTTTTCATCAGAAGTTTGCCTCCAAGGCCTGGCATCGCTCAACGGACAATGAAACCAGCAGCTCCCAATGATATCGAGTGTAATTGGTCTTCAACACTGGGATACGAACCCAATAACTGGGCCAGGAGCGCACATGTAAATCGTCGTCTATCCTACCCGTAGAAAATAGCTTGCTTATCCGCCATTTATTTGCGGATTAAATGTTTTTTTTCAATCGCCACATTACTCCCAATGAAGCTCTTTTACATTTTGAATGATTTTTTAACCGCTAATGAATATCGACTGTGTATAATTAAACTATTTTTTTCTCGGATGCTAACCCTTACCTACCTATTGTTTATCCTCCCAGTGTGGTAATGAGCACTGATGCTGCCTGAAAATAATCCAAAATTTGTTAAAATTTGGTCGCCATACGCTTAAATAGTCCATGAGAACCATATTTACAGCTGAATATTTAGACACCGGCGTACTTTCGAAATCGCAATTTCTATCTTTGCTTATTTTTGTATTTTTTTGGACATTCCTACTTGTAGACACCCAGAAGAAAATGGGTTCCAATTCAGCTTAATGGGCAATATTTCATGGAGAACGTTTTTCGAAAATGTAAGTACAAATGTTTCCCTTAATGAAGACAATTTTGGCCATGCAACAGATTGCTCTTCCAAAAACGGTACAGATCCGCAATTGATACCATGGGGTTTGTAAACAAAGCGAGAGTGGAATGATTGTGTTTGATGTTAAAACAAACAAATAATATATATATTCGACGAAAAGCATTACTCGTTCCTCCCCAACTATCAAGGCACATAAGCCATGAGGAAACCAAGATGGCCCCCAAAATACGCGTGTGGCCTTCATGGCCAAACTTGAAGAAAATTTATTTTTCAGGAAACGACCGGAACAAACGAAACTAATTTATTTCAGATACATAGACGACGGGCATATATGATATGGACCACCGGAATGGATAAAACTTGGAAAAACATTTATGACCCAAGCAAAACGAGTTATACGATCTGACAATTTAAATTTTCCTTTCGCTTACCTCTACTAACGTTACTGGACACCACAGTTCAATATTTTAGACCCACAAGCTTAGAAACCAGGAAATTATTATTCGAAACCCGCTGACGCCCACCCAAATACTTACTTCCAATCCTCCTGCCATCAGAGAAGGAATATTCACCGCAATATCCCCATGGACTTGCAATCAGAGCTTCGCAAGAGGTCCTGTTCAACAGAAGAAATGTTTTCGATAAACATGTTCTTTTTCTCAAAAAACCTCTGCAAAACTTGAACTACCTAGCCCACGTCAAGTAGACACAAGCAATCAGTAAGGTAGGAAAAACGCCAAGGGAAATCCCCTACTGTAACCGGAAAAAACGGAAATCCGACCAGAAACTAAGCAAACAACCTCCTGTAATAATCAAGACTACCAACCCTCTCCTACCCTCCAATTAAGAAACTACGAAATACATACGTTATCGCGATGAATAGACTCCAACAATATATTCCTTATGCCGCCCGCTTGGCCGATGGAACATTACAAAAAATGAGCTAGTCAAAAAGCAGACTTGGAAAAAGAAAACAATCTGAAACCTCGAAAAAAAAAAGGGATTCAATTCATTCTGTGGCCGAAAGGGATGAACAACGTATTTTTCACCTCAATTCTATCCAAATACATTTCAGAGTCTTATCTTGAAAAGGACATACTCGATTTGGAAGAAATAACAATGGCGATTACAGCCAAAATGTCCTTTATCTTAATAAACTTGTTCACAATATGCAACAAACACACTATGATGATGAGTCTGGTAGGCAACTGAAATTATGCACACACAGCCAATACCTTTACCGACATCAACGTGCGTGGGAATGTGTGTGTGTGTGCCACCATCATCACACTCGTGTCAACCGCACAATCATCACGCATCTTCAAAATAATAGGAATAGAAACACTCATCCATTGTGAGAGCGATAAACAGAACAACGCATAATTTTTTTGTTCAAACCAACTACACACTCGGGATAACGAAAAGGAATAATAAACTGCACGTGTGTGTCAAACCAAACATACAATCACAAAATTATAACTTCTGCACAACACCATCGCTATCATTGCGTTTTTTCTATGTTTTTTTTATTTTCCTCATTTGTTTTAACGCATCTGCAATTCTCATCATGCAATATACTACCTAAAAACCACTCCGCCTCCACCACCCCACCACCACTAACTTTTTAATTAGAAAATCCAAACGCATAGGCTCTCGCTCGCTCTCAACGCTCGCTCGGTGATTAACCGTTTCGTGCTTTGTGGCATCGCTTGTGAACACGATCTAACACAAAGTCATGCACTCGTATAGTTGCTGTTTTTTTATCTTAACACCCGGAAACTTAATTGACCTAGCATCTGTAATACAAATCCACTATTACATATTAAACAATGCAAAGCCCCTATTATAAAACAAACCCAAAACAGTGACCTTTCATCCCCTAAACCCCACACCCCCCCAAAGAAATAATCTGTTCTATAAGCTCATTCACCTGCCACCCGATTTAAATTAGTCTGAAAACGCACCAGCTCACGGAACTACTTATCTCCTCGTACGCTTACATATAAAACTACAATTTCCATGGAATCCGAGAACCATGCATCACCTCTCCCTTAGCCCCCCCAAGACTTGCTATGAAATGAGTCTCCTCCCACCCCCCCTCCAACGCTCCCGCCTCCGCCCGCTCTACACTTGTGAAATTCTCATCACACACGGATTCAGGATTGTAAGGAAACAGGGAGGAGGGATAGGAAGTTCATATGCAGAGATGATCATCGAATCGCGCAAAATCACCTCTCCGATCCCTAAAATCTTTGTTAATGTAATATTGTATCCTAATCTGCTATTGTTCGAAAATAACTCAACAAAAAATATCAATTTCCATTGTAAAATGTTTGGATTATCAGACTTGTAGACATGATTCCAATTCTTTTTATAAAATAAAGGGAAGGCGCAAACAGCTCTCCTCTGGCAACTGCACTCCTCATAGAACAATCTTGATTCATTTGGTAATTCGCTCATTGTGGCAATGATCTAGGAGAAATGCATCTTTACTTAATTGCTTCAATGCGTTGTTGTCGTTCAAGAAGTGATATTCTAGCTTTAGTTTCTTTGATTTCCTTGTGTTCTTCAAAACAATGCACTGTCCTGATACAACGTTTTTACTAACATATGAAGATGTATTTTGATCACATTCAAAGCGCCATCAACGAGATTCCACTTCTTCGGCCGATGGTTTAAAATGTGCTTATCCATTCGATAGCATTTCAAGCAAAAAACGGCATACTACTTGACCGTTTGTGCGTTCTTCTATCGTAGCTCGTGATGTCTGCAATATAAACATAATCAGAGAAAACACCATTGAACTCTCCAAGCGTCAAGTCCCGACAGAGGATAGCTATTCAGCCGTCAACCCTGGCGGAGGTTCACCTGTTATCGCGCCCCCCATCGCCAGAAATTTTTAAAATTTTCCGGACAGTACTTTCTCGAGAGGCAAGTGGAAGCAAACTAACGTAGCCAATTGCTGTTGTTGCGTTTCTTAAAATTCATTTTATCTATCCGTTACCTGCACTTTCTGAGCCTTGAAAGCGGTCATATCAATTTTCAATATGCCAATTTCTCGCGTTTTCTCTTTCACTCCCCAAACGTAAGTCAATACTCCACAGAGCAACTATAGTAGTCGTTACTATCCATTGGTTACTATTGCACCACTGGTTCCTGACGCGACAACCCTTGTTTATTTATTCTAAATATTTTCTCGGGGTTCATATGAAAGCATATTTTATACAGCCAAGCATGACAGGGATAATAACTAATATTAGCGAGATCGGAAATAAGCAGTGATGCACAAACGTTACAAACAGGTAAACAATCGGACAGCGACTCTGGCAGATTATTACTCTCTGGTATTCTCTGTGAAGTAAACAAGTGTCCAGAAAAGCAACTACTTACGCAGTCAAGCCAGCGTTTTAATGCAAGTTCTATGATAAATTTCAAGAGGATGAAACATTATGAACTTGGAATTAGTGAGAATAAACTTCAGCTGTAAGATAATTTTCCAAAAATCGCGAACAAGATGACAACTCGTGCCAGTTGTGGGAATATACGAGAGTTTCCATTCATCGAGTAGGAGATTTTAGAAATCTGACAACGACGGACATGTCGCGATAGCATTTAAGAATGGAACACGGCATTCGACCGGCAGAGTCAAAATATTCAGTTGCAGACTTTATTTCGACGAGAAAAAGCTTTTGAGGAGATCGAGCAAGCACGAGGTGAAAAGTTGTTTGTGTGAACACAGTGAATAAGTATACACAAAAACGAAGGTTTTAAACGGTTTACTTAATATTTTGCAACCTCCATATCAAGAAACCGAGTCGGAAATTAATTTCAACAAAAATAATACCCAACATTTTCGAACGGATGAAAAACCTCTGCCAAATGAAATATTGGAATGCGACTTATCCAACTGATATTTGGACTAGTATTAAAGCGATTAGTTACAATCGGGTTTACTACTTACAATATGATTTGCGAACACATGAATAAACACTTTTTTGATCGTGTAATTTACCAAAGGAAAACACCCGATACTTTGTCGTGACGGATAACGAATGGCCTAAAGCTGTAGCGGGGCAATTTGAAAGAGATAGCAATGTTCGTCAAACGCAGTCCGATAGACTGCGCAATCCCATAAAACGCTCTCAAAGACTCCTCCTGCGCGCTGCAAAAACCATACAGTGAGCTCGTTGAGGATGATGCGAATGTATTATAAAAACAATTCCTCGATAACTAAACATTAACACATGGACTGAGACACACACCGGGACGACCCTGCCAATCGCCAAGTCTGGCGGTCGGGACGAAAAGAGAACGTCGCTACCAGAAACGGTAGGTAATATATCAAGTAGTGACCTTTGAACCCTCAACCACTATACGGCACTATTTAGTGAAGGATGGACCAAAATATAGAGAAGTGTCACCGCAACATAAATTCAAAGACGGTGAGGAAAAGGGCAAAAATCCCCCAGTACGGCAACACAACGCTATCACTAATCATTTTTTATCGACATTGTGTTTGCAAGAAATATCGACTGAATAGAGCCTCTAACTCGAGATATTTTTTGATTTCGAAGCGAAGAATTTATCCACTGCGCCATCCGTTTGATTTAAATTCGGTGATTTGGACGGATAAAAAAACTATCCTAAGAAAAAAGATAGGAATTAAAATCGTTGAAAGAAATATCGACTGAACCGAGTCTCGAACTCGAGATATATTTCGATTTCGAGCGAAGAATTTTATACCACTGCGCCATCACGGTTGTGGGCTTGATAAAATAGATCTTTCGTGAAGGTTGGTCGGGTTTTCATTCGTATTTAAATTCTCCCTGTAATTCTATTAGGTCAGCAATATTATTAACATATTTCTTGCTCACAAATGAAAGATCTTGCCGACGAGGGTCGGGAATGACCAGAGATGCGTCGGACGAGGCTCTACTGAACTACATCTAAAGCATAGTAGAGTAAGCCGCTCAGTACAGTACAGTATTAGTATCCTTGACGGACCGCCCTCATAACCTAATGCATTAATCAAGGGTTCGAAAGCGGAGGCCGGACCCAGCGAGAGGAGCGTTCGCACGAGCGCGCCTGCTAGTCGAACAGGCGAAGGCGATCTCGAGAGTTCGATCAGAACGGCCACCTCTAATGCACCAGACAAAGCGAGAGACGTATAATATGAGAAAGAAGACGTCGATGCGTAGGCTCGATAGAGCGGTCGATAAAGCCCCTTTTTTGCGATAAGAATTTGATTTCAGGTTTTATATAATTTACAAAAAATTAATCATAGAGCTGTCAAAACGAGAAAGACGTCCATAGAACAGTCAAAACGAGAAAGACTTCCCGGTCGGGGTGTCGCGAAAATGAACAAAAAAGTGAACATCGAAAGCGCGCACCGTTGTCTCGACTTGTATGTAGGAGAGCGCTTGGTGGAGTGTAGGTCGAGACCAGTCATGGCAGAGCGGGGTCGATAATCTCGGCGCTCAAGACGCTGCATTGCGGCCGGCTCGAGCTCTACATTGTCGAGATCGATTGGAGGTAGTCCTGCCTGCCTGGGTAAGCGAGAAAGGCGCCCAGTTCCATACCGCAGTCTTGGGCGGCTTCGGGACGTCGCACGGCCAGTGACAGTAAGCCTTAAGAATCCTCGGTGGCGGGCCTAAAAAAGAAAGCGAAACGAGCCCTTTGCAGGCGGCCCAGGCGAGAACGACCGCGCGGAAGTTTGTCGCGGATATCTGGTTGATCCTGCCAGTAGTGAAATGCTCATGTTAAAGTTGTCAAATATTAAGCAATGCAGGCGCAAGTAAGATTTATCGCAAAGAGTTAAACTGCGAATGGGCTTATTTAAATCAGTCTTGGTTTATTTGGTCTCGAAAGCTAAGTGGATTACTGTGGTAATTTTACAAGCTAATAACCTGCATTTAGCGCGACTTTCGCCCAAGACAGTTTGATGGATAACCACGCGGTACGGGTCTCTGTACCGACGAACGTGTCATGTAAGTGTCTGCCCTATCAACTGTCGTAAGGTTACGTTACTTACCTACCTTTTGTGATAACGGGCAACGGGGGATCTTTGGTTTCGCACAGTTCGTCACTTAAGAAACTCCCTAAGTGACGTATCATATTACCCCCTGAGCGAATGTGTAAAGATATCTTGTCCCTTGTTTTGCCTAGTTTTTGCAAATAGATGCCCAAAAGACTTCGGTAAAACCCGATTTTAAAACTGGATAATAAAGGAAACATTAAGATAAGCAGACTTAGAATGAAATGGAGGGAGGAATTCTTTGGAAGTCAAGTATGGACAACCATTCGAAAGCAAATGATGAGATTAAAATAGAAACTGATTTTGTGCAGCGGCCAATAATTGGCGACTCAGATGAGAAACAAACGCGATTTGACACAGTAAATATACGGGAATAGTGCAACTGAAATGTTTGCTTGGAAGTAAAATAGCATTGAAAATGAATAAGATTTATCGGAGCAGATTGATGAATCTGATATTGATCAAACGTATATACCTACAAGAGAAAAGAATCTTTCTAGTGACGACGGTGATTGTGACATGCTTCTCCCAAGAAAATAAAATGTTTAGTTGAAAAAAAACGGTTTGAAGTCCGGGAGAAGTAGATACATATTAAACTGACACCTAAACAGGCATTCCACTCGGATTTGACATCCTCTGTAAATTGACAATTTGCTCAAACCAACAAAAGAAAAAAAGCCTGCAAAACGGAGATATTGGAAAAAGGCTGTGTCCGATAGGGACTTTGCGATTGGGTTGGCATATGAGACCCATATATTCATCTGAAACTGCCGCAAGATGCCGACTTTCAAATAGCATCACAAAAAAGCATACTTTATTTACATCAGATTTTGAAAAAAAGAATTTTATTACCCTCTTTTACTACTATGGATTTTTACGACTTGTGTTCTATTCAAAATTAATTGTGATCTTTTTTATATCCAATAAAAACACACGTCAAATAAATAAATTTACTATTTCTAAGTGATATCACTCCCCGATTCTGATTACCATGGTAATAAGTTTTTGTTGTTGTTGTTGAAATATCACATAAAGTTTTTTTTGAGTGTAGTGATTTTTCAGGGTTATGTCGAATAGGGTTATGATATTAATGGTCACCCTTGAACCAGTACCCTGAAAGAACTTGATTCGCTTGGGGCTTTCATTACCTTCAAGATTTCTCTTACCTTAATTGAACCATTTTGAAGACAATTTAAAGTGGTACGAAACCATCATACATTTCGTTTATTATAACCCAATATTGTAAAATATTTTCGACTATTTTAACATTAGTTGACAATAACACATTACCACAGATGACTTTGGTTGGAAATTTTTTGGTAAATTGAGATTTTTCCTAAATGACATGTGGTGAATGGTATTTCGTTAAAACAAATAACACAAAAAACTAAAACAATAGATTACGAAAAAAGGATTATATTAGAAAAGAAACCATTTTTGTTACAAGACATGACAATAAAACTTTTGCTGCTAGCTTAAAATTGTTTGCCAAGGTAATTTGTTTTTAAATTGGAAACGAAACGAACATCAACTGTTTCTAATACTTTAATTTGTTTAAGTAAATGTGTTTTGTTTGTTTTAAATAATTGTTTACTAAAGCATCAAATTTGCATTAAATAATTTCCTTGCAAAATAATTTTTGCACAAATTAAATCATCAGCAATTATTCGCGAAAAATGTAACAAACAAATTAACAAACAACAAATCGATCATGGTGCTCGTCAATGATTATATTTTTGTGGCTCCATGGTATTGTTGCGAACAAGACAAAACATAAGATGTAATTATATAAGCAAAACGAATTTGTGCTCATAATGTTTTCACCACGGACTTTGTGTTTTTACAACAACAATAACTTTTTTTTCAAATTCATAGGTTTGCAATTGTAAATAATCTCCACGCATTGCATTTCGTATTGAATTTCCGGATTTTTAGCAAACTCTTTGGTCTTTCGTAAACTTCTCCAATAAATAAGCAAATGCGTTGCCAGCATTGGAGACAAGAGTCCCCATATGTCGTCTGTATTGGTTTTCTGTCCGTTTGGCGAGCTTTTATTTAATTGCTGCGAGCAGTAAGGTTTCTTTAGGTTTCCCTAATCATTTCCGCGTCACAGGCCAATGAAACCACAACCACGCTTTACAACGGCTAAAACATCCAATGGTTTTATTCAACATGAAAACACAACAAGGATAACCTCGGCGAGCTCACAACACAATCGTGCGCATATCATTATATTGGGCCGCGTTAAACATCAAGGGTGCGGTAGACATCAATAGGTAATAAATCACACACACAACAATGACGGCCAACGTCCCAATCAGTCGAGACCACGACAACTGGTAGGATAATTGCAACATATTCCCATATCAGGGAATAAGCCAAATCAAACCTAATGGCGAAGCCAAATCACCGTTACTGGCGCTGCATAGCTTTGTACACTGAGCTTTTTTGTCCTCCTCTGGGAATATATTTTGGCACTTACCAAAAAACTCTCAACTTTCTGCAATCCTAGCATCTACATCCATCGTTGGGCGCTATCAGCTCCCAGTTTCTGAGGAAGATAATATTTGGATATGGAATCCGGCACAACCAGCCGGAAGCTTCACGTTTTACTCAAAGAATAGTGTTTATCAGCCGTATCAATTTCCGTGGTCCATGTGAATAGCTAATTTCTTGTGTTCTTGTCGAGTAGAAGATTTTCTGGAAAGGCTGTAACTCTGTAACTATTGTGTGTCCTGATTTTTGTTGCCGTAAACTTTTGGAAGATTTTCTTTTCCCTCAGCATTTCCCCATCTGCACCATGCGGCTTGGATAGAAGGATTCACATCGCTCGTATCAATGGATTTCCTGTTTGTAAATGAGTAAATACCTAATCATGGTCAATTCGAAAAGCGATCTTACTTCCCCAACGTAACCTAAAAATGTCGTCCCTCATTGTGATTACCGCCTGGGCCGCAGCTCGCAATGTTTTATGCTTTCCTCTACTAAGAAACCACATGTACACACACCTTCTTTTACTTCTGCATTTTTTATTGCACTCACTTTATCGTTGTCTCGTTTTTGGAAGAGACGCATAAAAAATCAAATCGTTTTCGAAATTTCGACAAAGGTTTCCTTTTTTATTATAATGGTTTCTGAAAACTTTCTGCATGTATCTAATGCGTTTTTTAGCCGTAAATCGATTTGAGTAGGTACTCTTTCACCATGCCGCGTGAAATGAATCGGGCAGGATCTGTCTAGGCTTTCGCTGAGTTTTTGTTCTTGATTTTCGCTTAGAAAACAAGTTGTCAAAGTCCCATGTATGAACCTTTCAAGAGCATCCCTTATTGCAGGCCCAAAAACGTCAGGCATTGTCTCTACCTTAAAATTTTTTCCAACCAAAAAAAACAGTAATTTTTTTACAGTTACCCAGTGATCTGCCCATGAAAGATTGTGCTCAACACGGAAACGATCTATGATTCCCCCTCGAGCTTTGATTTACGACCGATGAATCTCAACTCTTTCCAATTTCTAGGAATTTTTTTTAACACATCTAAACACTTGAATAACGACTTCAAAAACCCTGGAAATATCGCCAAAAGTTTCTAAGTAGAATGCAATTGCAGTAGGAAGTCAATAATGTGCACTCCTATGCTTCTTGGGCGTACATGAATTTGCGCCTATAAATTATTACAAAATACGGCAACGTAACAAAACATATTCAAGAAAAACGAGAAAAAAAAAATTGTTCACAAAGTTGCGAAAAAAACGACGTGTCGAGAAAATATTTGAATTTGCCGGGGTACTAACCGTGTGTGTATCCTGGGAAAGCGCGCGTTACGTACGCTATTCCTCGATTCTAAAGACTATCGTTCATTATTCTTTATAAAAAAGAGATTTTTGCAAGTAAAAATTTCACTTTTAGAGCAAAAATTTCGCGAAATACCCAAATAAAAGTTTTTTTCGAAAAAAATCTTAAGTCTTTAAACTGTAAAAAACGAAAGTTTGCAAAAACGTCTGCATTATATTCACCTATACCATATCAAAAAAATAAGAAAAAATACTCAAGAATAAAGGAGGGTTAAAGGTTTATTGCAAAAGCTCTCAAGCGATGAACCTTGCGAAAGCCCGAATGACTGGGAATCAGGCTTCGATTTCCAGAGAGGGGCCTGAGAAACTGCTACCACATCCAAGGAACGGCAGCAGGCGCGCAGATTAACGCACGCGGACGGTAAGCGACGATTATAAATAACAATATAGGATCCCCAACGAGGCCCTCTAATTGGAATGAGTACATCCTAAAACTCTGTAACGAGTCATCCATTGGAAGGCAAGATGGGCCTCCCCGCCAGCAACCCGCGGTGTACTCTTTGTAAGGTGGCTCACTTTCAATGCCTCGCCCACGGCACACCCACTATGCCCGCTTGCGTCAACTCTATCATGGTGAGAGTGGGGCAATGTCCTCGGATAGCTGATCTTTAGCGCTCTTTTGCCGTTGCCACCCCCACTAGGCCACCGTGTAACCTGTAAAGTAGACTCTTCGAAAAAAAAAAAACACTGAACCACACCGCATCTGCAGTGGGATGTCGATTATCACTGGAACCGCTGGGCAGGTGCTTTTAAACAGGAACTTTCGATTTTACTTGCCAGCGAGTGCGCAAGCGCCCCCCCCCATTTCTACCACTAAAACTGGTCTACAGGTATGCACCGAACATCAAAGTACCCTCATTCTTTTTATCCAGCACATACCGCCCTCCGAGCCCTAATAAAAGCAGGGAAACTCCGCCTTAATCGGCCCCGAAGCAGAATTGTTGGAGCTGGGACGAAAGATTGCCGTGAGAGGCTGACAAAGGTTTTGTCAAATCGGACAAGGGAAGTCGCTAAGTGCCGAAAGATCTAGTCAAACAATTGATTCTGAAAGTTGCCATGAAACCCCAGCTCGTACACAGAGTGACCGCAACTGAAACGGTGCAACCACGAGGAACAACCAGATAGTTGGGAAACTGACATTTGGAAATACATCGATTCTCAGGGCAAATTGAATAGCAGCTCATTGGTAGCGGTTTCTGGACATATCAATAACAAAAGCGCATGATCGAGAGGAGCTTAACACAAGCTCCTAGATATGCATGCAGCCATGCTATTGAGAACCGATTAACCAATACAAAGAGGACAAGCTTTGAGGAAAAAGATTTCGAGACCGGAAAAAAATCTTAATAGTCTGAGACCTCGTGACAAACGAAGAGCTATGTACGCACTATAGCTATGTGCGGACCTCGTGTGTTAACGGGGGAAGCGGGAGAGACCACTGAGAATTGCTAGTGCAAAAGCAGGACCCAATTCGCACACTGGGAAAAAGTTTTGAAACTTCATCGAGCCTTGACTGATCGTTCCAGTTACTCCAGTGCGCTGATGACGATTAGAACCTTTCTTGCACCAGTGCTGGAAGACCAAATAAGAACAATCATGAAAAGGCTGTCAAGGCAACCGCCCCAGACCAAATGGCATACATAGAAAACTGGTACGATGGAGTCCGTCTACAATAATGGCTAAGTTTCTTTTATATCTGGGGCTGATTGCTCCCAGAAATCGTTAGAAAGTCATGAGAACTCAATCCTGATATCCTACCGTTCAACACCCACAAACCGAAGGAATTTCAGCCAATCCCATAATTGACTCATTTTCTGGTGATGATATTTCATAAAATTATTGAGAGCAAAAAGCATTGACACGGTCCAGCTGTCCTCTTCCGCCCATGACAAAGGGCATTCGCCCAATGATGAGTGCCGATAATATTCTACTGGTAGAATGCGTTGCCTTAGCAGATGCCAGGAAAAGTTTGAAACCACTGAAAGCTCATGTTCATTTATCCCGACACGAGCCTTCGAACTCGCGAAACACACATGCATTCTCAGAGGCATCAAAAATGATTGTGCCGCCACCAGGTAGTCGACTATTAGCAACATATATGATGGTAAACTAAAACTGATATATGCGCTTCCAACTGATAAACCCTCTCCTGTAAAGATTCATTCCTCAACAACGCCTCTGGCGCTAAAAGTCAGAATGAAGAGAAAGAAATTTATAGACCTAAAGACCCGCATCTTGAAGAAGAGGACATTTCCCGAAAGAATAAGCAAAATCACCACAATGACCATCAAACATTCGCTTCGCGTCCTTCAGCAACGACTTCGCTAGGCATCTGGAAAACGCACTCTGAGATTATCTTGAACACTCTACAAGACCGAAACTAGTATAGGGCGCCCAGTATTGTCCAACCAAGTCATCCATCTCTGACTCGACAAACGACGAGGGAGCTAACGCTCTGGTGCTCGAAGAACATGCTTCATCACTTGGTATCCCCGCTCAATAAAGAACCTCATAAGAAGAACATAAGGAAGGAAAGAAAAAACAGGTTCTAGGTGCCAATTTGAGAAAGTGGATAAAAGTGCAAGGGGGGCCGTGCAACGCAAAAGATCTAAGCACTGTACCAGAGAAAAGATCCGCCTTCGCAAAAACCTTTCATTGACGGAAATGGAAATACACTAATCCATCCTCCGATGGAACATATAAAATAAGAACAAACACTGGGACGCTTGTCTCTCTTTTGCATCGGATCTTGAATCGGTCATTTTTTTCGAGAAGTTTTATCTATTATAGAGAACAGTCCTAGTTAAGTAAAAGAGCGGAATAAAGAGCAAACGATGAACGTTTGTTTAAGGCAACGATCCAAAGCGACGGGTGGGCGACGGTTGTGGTGATGTCAAGTCCCGTAGAGAATACTTGGATTCCTGATTTCTGTTACTACACAAATGAATGTCGAGAAAAAAATCGTTTAATACCATTACCTAATTACTCTCCTCTAATTATATGTTTTTCACAGAAGGTGGCTCCAAGGCCGCTTCGCTCGAAGGAATGAACCAGCGCTCCCCATGATAATCGATGTAATTGGTCTTCAACTCTCACGATACTAAGACAATTACTGGCCACGCACTTAAATTTCGTCGATCATAGCGCTAAACCGGAGAAAATAGCGTTCTTACCCTCATTATCATCGCGACTAGTATTTTTTTCAATCGCCCATATCCCATTGACGCTCTTGTTGCATCATTTGAATGGTTTTTTCACCGATATGAATACGACTGTGTAGAATTAAACTATTTTTTTCGACTAACCATCCTACCTCATTGTTTTATCTTCCAGTGTGGAAATGAGCACTAGGCTTCTGCCTGAAATAATCCAAAATTTGTTAAAATTTTGCGGTCGCCATACTTAAATAGTTTAATGACACCATAATTTACAGCTGAATATTTTAGACGAATTTCGCATCGCAAACTCTATCTTGTTTATTGTATTTTTTTGACTTTCCTACTTATGACACCATAAAAATTGGTTCCCATTCACCAAATGGCCAAATATTTCATAAAAAACTTTTTCGAAATGTAAGTACAAATGTTTCCCTTAATGAAGACAGTTTGGCAACATGCATCAGATGCTATACAAAACGGTACAGATCCGCAATTGATAGACCATGGAATGTGTTTTTAACAAACAATAATATAATATTCGACGAAAAGCATTATCGTCCAAATTCAAGGCACCATCCATGAGAACGCAAGATGACACTCCAAAATACTCGTTCGCCTTCATGGCCATAACTTGAATAAAAGTTTATCTCAGAAAACAAATCAAAAAACCTCTTATTTATTTCAGATACTTAGACGACGACCATTATGATATGGACCGGATTGGGATACTTGGAAAAACATCTATGACCCAAGCAAACGAGTCTAACATCTGACAATTTAAATTTACCTCCGTATACTCTCTAACTAACCGTTTCTGTAAACCACATGAACAATCATTTTAGACCAAAAGCTAGAAACACAATTATATTCGAAACCCACCAATAATTACTTCCATCCTCCTGCCATCCATAGCATATTCACCGAATATCCAGGGGGGGGGGGGGGGGGGGGGTCCCCATTGACTTGCAATCAGACTTCGAAGAATCTTTTCAACAGATATTTGTTTTCGAAAAAAACATGTTGCTAATTCTCAATAAAAACTTGCAAATTTTATACAAACCCAGCCCATACACAGTAGAGCTAGCAGTCTGTAAGCCAAGGAATCTCTATTGTTACCCGAATAAAAAAACGAAATCAACCAAATGGCATCTACCACCACTAATAACAGACTACCTACCCTAAGCCCGCCCCCCCCCAATTAAGAAAACGACGAAAACTTACTGCTTCCGAGATGAAAGACTCCAACTTTTGTTCCTTAAGCTCCCCTTGAACGTCAACATTATAAATCGCTAATCAAAAGCCAGACTTGGAAAAGAACACCAAGCTGAAACCGAAAAGGATTCATTCATTCTGGTTCGAAAGGTTGTACAACTTGTCGCTTCACTCAATCCATCAAATACATTTCAGAGTTCATTGTGTACACTACTTACTCGATTTGGAAGATAAATCACATGTGATTCAACACCATGTTGATGATTCTGGTAAGAACTGAAACATCTCACAGCAGAAACACCCTTTACGACAATCAATATACTTAGGAAAACACCAGTAGCCAACCACTGTCAACTCCGCGATCCCACTACATTATGCATGTCTAAATGTGTGGAATAATCTCACTCTCCCATTGTGAAGGCTTAGAACAATTCACAGTATCAACAAACCTACCACACTCGGAGACCGAAAGAAATAAAATAAACGGATTAAAACACTAACATACAAGAAAACTAAAAAACAATAGGATAAAAAGGTGCACTACACGATTGGCTAGGTAATGGAGACTATGTTTCTAAAAAAAGCTTACATTAAACTTTGATTTTCTATGATATGAATACAGGAAATTTTGTGTAGATATGGATGGTATATGCTCATACTGTAAACTTTGTGAATTCTCACTCACACGGATCCAGGAGTTTAAGAAACTGGGAGAGAGAAGTTAGTTCATTGGCAAGAGATCAAAGAGATCGGCGCAAATTTCGCTCGATCCGCTAAAATCTTTGTTAAATGTAAAATGTATGCCTAGTCTCTGCTATTTTTCGAAAAGATCTCAAAATAACAATTCATATAAAAGTTTGTTGTTTTTTTTTTTTTTTATCACCTTCGAACATGATTCAAGCCTTAAAATAAGGGAAGCGTCAACAGCTCGCCTCTGCAACCTGCTCTCACTCGCGACATCTTTATTCATGTGTAATTCGCTTCATTGTGAAATGAATCTTCAGAGTACTGCATATTTTCTTAATTCTTCAATGCGTTGTTGCGTCATAGTAAATACTTGCTTGATTGACTTGATTTCCTTGTGTTCTTCAAATACACATGCTCTGTCCATTACAACGTTTCCTAACTTATGAATATGTATTTTGGATCGCATTCAAAGCGTCAAATCAACATAAAAGATTCCACTTCTTCGCCGATGCTTAAAATGTGCTTATCCATGCGATAGCCTTTCAAGCAAAAAAACGGCAACCTACTTGACGTGTGGTTCTTTATCGTAGCTCGAGATGCTGCATATGAAATCATAATCCGGAACATCATGACCCCTTCCAAGAGTCAAAGTCCCGGACAGAGATCTAGCACCGTCAAACCTCTGCTGTGGGTTCACCTGGTATGCGCACCCATCGCCAAAATTTGTAATTTTTTCCGACGTACTTTCGCGAGAGCAATGAAATACTAAAGTAGCACTTTGCTGTATGTTTCGTTTCTAAAATTCATTTTAATCCAACCCGTTACCTGCGACTTTTCTGAGGTTGAAGCAGTCCATCTCAAGTTTCAATCCTCCAAGTTCTCGATTTTTTCTTCCCCCAACCCGTAAAGCCAATATCCACAGACAACTAAAGTATCACCCGAATTATCCAGTGGTACTATTGCACCCGACCTAACCACTGGTCCTGCGACAACCCCTGTTTATTTTCTAAATATTTTTCTCGGTTCATAATGTAAACGCATAATATATACAAGCATGTCATGACAGGGATAATAACGATAATAGCGAGACGGAAAACATGCATGTGCTGCACATCATATAATCAAATACTCAGCGAACGCTGGCATTGATTACTCTCGTGATTTCCTCTGTGAAGTATACAATGTCCAGACGACCAAACAGCAGTCCAAGCAGGCGTTAAAGCAATTTATGATTATTTAAGAGGATTAAACTTTCTGAACTTGGAATTTGTGAAATTATCTTCAGCTGGATATAAATTTCAAAAATCGCGATCAAGAGAAACTCTGCCAGTTTGTGAATTGACGAGTCATCATTCATCTGTAGGAGATTTTAGAAATCTGACAACGACGGACATGAGCGAGCATTTAAGAAAATGGAACACTGCATAATCGAACCGGCTTTCGACCGGCAGTCAAAATATCCAGTTGCAGACATTATTTCGACGCGAAAAAGCTTAGTTGAGGAGATAGAAGCTACACGAGGTGAATAATGTTGTGGTGTGACAAGTGAATAAGTATACACAAAAACGAAAGGATTTAAACGGTTTTCTTATTATTTTGCAACCACCATATCAAAGAACCGAGTCGGAAATTATTTTCAACAAAAAATAAAACCCCACACTTACGAACGGATGGAAAAACCTCTGCGCTGACTAAATATTGGAATGCGACTTACAAAACTGAATAATTTGACTAGTTATAAGAGCGACTTGTTACAGCGGCTTTACTACTTGCTTTCTCGATTCCAAAAGTTCCTTTTAATATCATTATAATACCAAAAAAAATAATTGCCAATCGTTTCGCATTTACTGGTTTAACATACTGTCCAAACAATATGAGTGATCTCATGAATACACACTTTTTTGACGTGGTACTTTACCAAAGAAAAACACCCGACTTATCATTGTCGTGACGGTATAACGAGCAATGTCCGTCATCCCATAAAACGCTCCTCATAAGACTGCTGCGCGCTGCAAATACCACACTTAAGAGGCTTCGTTGAGGAGGATGCGAATTATTTGATAAAAATGCAATGTTCGCGACAACTAAACATTGACACATGGACTGCAGAACACACCGGCACTACCCTGCCACCTAACCAAGGCGCCGGACGGAATGTGAACGTCGCTTACCAGCAACGTGGTTAATGTATCAAGTAGTGACCCTTTAAAACCCCAACCAAGGGTGGCAAGGTACGGTACGGTTACGAAATTTTTATCGTACTTCGAACCAGCAAAATAATTTCGTACCGAAATTCGGTACCGTACCTTTCGAAATTTTTCCGACCGTACCGTACATATTATTTTTTCGTACACGTACCGAACTTCGTACCAAGTAACAAATTGAAGTTCGATTATTATTTTTCATTTATCGTACTAAATTCTACTGTACGAAAACAGGTACATTCGCTGGCAGCAATTTCGTAGCCGTACCTACTAACCAATATCTAAATCAGCTTTTATTTTAAATCTGGGCCACCGCAAGAACGTCACCAACATCTTACATCCAATGTGTATGCGCAATCATAGGAGAATGGTAGAACCGTGGTGATACAATAGTGGTAGGAATGAGCACAGTTTTGTTGCGAAAAAATTTTGATATGAAGCAAATAATTAAGCATATTAGCAGCATTAGTGTCGTCACAAGAAATTCTCTCCTCGACAAAAGAATGTTTCGTTGTGTCACCACACATGGGTTTCGGTGCCGTCCTTATAGGAAGGTATGGTTGTATAAGAAACATTGTCATTGTGCCATTTTTGCATCTGGTAAATTTCTGGTCGCAATTTACGTTCTCCTCACATTACTGAATTATGCAATTTTATTTTTTTCAATACCAGACAGACGTAATCCCGACATGTCTCGTCTATAATGGACTGGCTGTTTTTTTTAACGAAATAAATCTTCTAATTAAGATGAGCATCTTCTAACACTCAACTCAAAACAGCCCCCTAAATATATCTTACCTTTAATTCTGAAATGTGGTCTGCTCTGATAGTATACTTGGTGGCGTGGTCAGAGTATCAAAACCAAAACGTATAGCGGTGGTTACTGGTTAACTTAGTTTTGCATAGTTTTGGTCATGGGGAGAGTGTTTTTAAATATTAATTTGCAAAAATTTCCGCGCGCCTGCGTTGCGCAATATTTTTTCCTGAATAATTTTATAAATTTCGTAGTAGATTAGCCTTTATAGTGAGATTTTTTTATTCAATTTTCACAAAAATTTCAGGCGGCTTTCGGGCGCTCAGTACATTTTCCTGTCTGGTAATGTTTCTTTCACTCTTAAAACATGTATTTTTATTTCATTCTCAATAAAATTTACGCGCATCCGGCACCTTAATCTTTTTGTAAATTTGAAAGCCTATGTTTGCATGTTGGAAAAAATGTGCCCCCTCCCCTATTTTTTTCTGAATCCGCCACTGTAGTTGCTATGTTCGTGAATGCTACTTATGCCACCGTGAATTTTAAATAAAAACCGGTCAAAGCACATCGATATATTCAGAAACTACACTGTGATTTTTAGTATTTTGAATAATGCTTATCTCGTCGATTTTGATTGGGCTATCACAACTTTCGTTATTACAGAAAAATGCATTCAGATTTAGACGCCATGAATCAGCGGCCTATATGTATTTCCACACAATCACAAAGTTTTACGTCACTGCAGTAAAACCGATAAACGACATAGCTCATCTAATCAACTCAAGAGAATCAATTGCATTTTTATCACCATACCTGCGCCGCTTTTGATCATTTTAAAATTGCTTAGTTAATTTTAGTTGAAAGTTTTTAGTTTTAATTTTTTGATAGACGCAATTTATATTATCAGCGCCCCGTTATGAAACGGCATAGATGTTAAATGAAATTATTTTTTAGAATTAATTTGAGAAGAATAACGTGTAATGCGAAGGTACGAAAAATAGTACGGTACGGTACGAAATAAATACCGAACTTCGTACCGTACCGTACCAGGTACGAAAATTGAAAAATGAATCGTACCGTACTATCGTACCGGAAAATTCAATCGTACCGTACCGAACTTCGTACCGTACCGTACCGTACTACCAGTCTTGCTCCCAACCACTATACGGCACTATTTAGTAAAGGATGGACCAAAATATAGAAAAGTGTCACCGCAACATAAATTCAAAATCGTTGAAAGAAATATCGACTGAACCGAATCTCGAACTCGAGATATTTTGATTTCGAACGAAAAATTTATCCACTGCGCCATCCGGTTGATTGACAATTTGGTGATTTAGACAGATAGTTGTCTTACGAAATTGATATGAATTTAAATTGTTGCAAGAAATATCGACTGAATAGAGCCCCCAACTTGAGATATTTAGATTTTGGGCAATAAATTCGTCCACTGCGTCATCCGGTTGATTCAAATTCGGTGATATGGATAGATAACTATCCTACGAAAACAGATAGGAATTTAATCGTTGGAAGAAATATCGACTGAACCGAGTC
>CAVMBJ020000060.1:0-43206 GCA_963675895.2 Styela plicata
TTGTTCAGTACAAGACTCCCGATTCAAAAATTCTTTCAGTAAGATTATTCGATTCGATTCTGAAACAAAAAGAAATTAAATTAGATTTTGACCACCCCTGCTTACGGTATCGCAACGAATCGGTCTATTGCGCAATAACCCAAACAAATTCCAGAATCTACTAATCAGGACTCGTAGAATAATATTTAACAACTCCATGTTATATGATCCGAAATCATGTTTTGTTAAGTATGGGCCGCAGTTGAATCGCGCCTTTAAGGCGCGGTTCATCTGTGGCTCATACTTATCAAAATAAATTTTGGACAAGATTAGAGATAATCAAATTTGAATATCTTTTGAACTCAGAATTAAATAGATTATTCGAATTAAAGTATTATATATTAAACAAATAGAGACATCTTTCCTAACAGCTGTTAAAGACACTAAAATTTACATTCACTTCCTGAAAATACTGTAAATCTGTGTGTTTCGAACTACCAGAAAAATCGAAAAAAAAAAATCAGATTTTGATATCTTTTGAACTTCTTTATTTTCTTTGCATTTATTTTCTGAAAATACAGTAATCCTGTGTGTTTCAAACTACCCCAAAAAAAATAAAATTTTTATGATTTACCAACCACAAACCAAGATAGCTCAAAGCTTATCCATTATGATAGGGATAATGAACGCCGAATACATATATATCGTTCCTCCGAACATATATTTTTAATAGTCAACACGGTTGGCTACCAATTCACACCTATCCACTGTGGAGATTTCACCAGTTTACGCAAGAAGCTTTTTTCAAGAATCTCTATTAACTTTAGAATTCCTTGCCTTCTTGCTGATCGTGTTGATCAACAAGGCTTTAAAACTCGCGTTAATAGACATCTATCAGGGATGGGGGTTCCTATTCCTGCATTTCATATAGCACTTTGCACTATAGTGGCTTCAGGAGAATTTTCAAGTACGATCTGTCTCCTGTGGCCTTGCTCTTAGCCAATTTTAATGAGAAAAAAAAATATATATTGGATGCTATAATATCTATATAGTTTTCCTCGAAGCGGTCTGCACTGACACATACAAAAGGATGACATGACAAGGTTTTTCCGATTGAGAATGAGGACTTACTTAACAGGGCGTTCGTAACTTCACACGAATTACCATACCAAACTATGGTTTGGTCACAATTTAAATCACTCTCACGGAGGGCGAGGGGGGGGCGGGGGGCGGCTGCGCTAGGCAATTTCCTGGAGATCAAATAAACGATTGGGTCCGTTATTCGGCCGTTAACGTCATTAGCATTAGATATGCACGTAGCGTACCTATTTAAAGGTTTACAATCTCCCTATTATGTAGAAATGGACTTTGAAAATAGGGGCCATTCCACCAAGTTGCCCTAGGGTTAAAGGTTTCAAATGGTGGAGGGAGCTGTAGCTTTGGGAATAGCGGTAGCGGTTACAATTATCAACCATGTGAGGTTTGAATATAATATAGTCCTGATCTTTATTTAATTATAAAAAAAAATAAATTTGTTATTTGAAGGTGTTGTCGAACAAATTATTTATGAAGCGATTAGATTTGCCAATAGTTAAGAGAAATAGATGATAAATATGACGTGTTTATAAAAAGGTTTATTTTTCGAACGCCTATGTTCGGCACAAAAGGCTATTACATATAACGATATTTTACTAAACATTACATTGTTATCAGGGAAAGCAAAACAAAACCTTAAAAGAAATTTAAAAAACGTGCTCACGGAATAAGTTTCGAAGAAACATTGAAAAAAAAGGTAAATCTGGGTCTACGTTTGCTTACTTTACAAAAAAAAAAACTTATACACTTTCATTTTGAAATTCGAACCAACAACACATCAATCGAGGCGGGGAACCTCCTTCATCCCTCACCAAAAAAATAAAAGTTAATGAATAAAAAGGTAGCCAAACACACACCTCCCCACTTATTAACCATAAGTTAAACACACACGCGCACGAAGACATTGCGGACTCCTCTGGAGAAACTGTTAAATGAGCAAAAGATATGTTAAAACAATAAAAAAAGAAAAAAAAAAAAAATTAAAAGTAAGGACAAAAGAGGGGTTATAATAGAAAATGAAAGTAAATGGAACAGTCCCCCCCCCAAACAAAAAAAAATGGAAATGTACCAATTGTCGACCTATAACCTTCTGATTAAGCTTCTCCAATTAGCAAACAATTAAGGAAGACAAATTCTTAAAAAGTGGAACCCGGCTGATTGTCATCAAACAATGCGGTTTGATTTATAAAATTGTGATTTAATAGAGGAGTCAAATTTTCATTATGTGTTTTATCACAATTGGTGACTGTGGGCGCAAGTATCAAATTTTTTGTTATAGGATGAGAGATAAATGGTTAAACAATAGCAACATGACACAATGAGCGATGTTATTTTGTCAAGCATAAGCCATTGATGGACCCGCGCCTTCGCGACGCGACCCATCAATGGCTCATGCTTGATGAAATATCTTTAGACAGACTAGGTTATATTATGATGATAATACCACTTTTCTTTGACTTCCGTCAATACTTTAGATGTTTTTGAGATAATTATTTTTTATTTTTATGACGCCAGATATAATCATAGTTAAAAATATCAGAAGATGTCACAGTCGCTGCAAACTGGGTAAATTAAAAGCAATATACTATCACTATCACCTTTTTTTAAAACAATGGATTTCAAAAAAACTATTATTTAAAATTTATTTTTTTTTATCGAAGATCACTCTAAACAGGGGCCTTGATTTGGACGGTACAGGCTTTAGAATTAGTACTAACGTATAACCCTGCGTGTTGTTAGAGGCTACTAAAGTGATTCAAAAAAAGTGCTATTACGGTTTTTACCGTTGCCGCCGAGGCAGATATACACTCACTGCAACTTTAACAGGATGGTTAGTTCTTTGAGTTCTTTGTACTACATCTTTTAGTAGTAGCTCTTTGGTATTAAGTGACAGTTTACTAGTTTTCCTCTTAGGCTAAGAGTGAATTTCCAATATATAGAAACTAATTAAATCCCCATTTGTGTATAAAGAAGCAACTGTGAAATGTATTACCAGCAACTACACTTTAAAAGTTGAATTTAAAACGAAACTGAACATAATAGAGTGCACGAGTGGGGTATCCTGCCCTGGGCTAATGATAAACTAAAATTAGTGGCTGTTTGAAACTAAAACCCAATCTGCTCAGAGAAGATATTCCTATCCTAAGTAATTGTAGTTCAAAAGTTTATTCTGGGTTCAAGAAATGATCAATTTTAGAACTTTTCAACGCAAATTGTGGAAAGATATATTTATGTCAACAATACCCACTGTGATGTCCACCTATCCGAACATAATTATGTTGTAATAATAAAAAAAAAAGATGCGACCTCATAATGAAAGACACACTTGAAATGGAGTGTTCACCTTGGTATAAACAATACAATAAACCATTAAGCCTGGAAAACCAATCAAGCTTGGATTTAGGCAGATTGGTAAAGATGTCAGCTAATCAGCTCAAAAAAAAAAAAAACCCAGACACCAGACATAAATTAGTAAGGTTTTCCCGAGTGATATCCGACATCAAAATTATTTAAAATAGTAAAAAATAGACGAGCGAGTGTTTTTAGTGTTTTTAATCCAACAAATTTTATTTTGAAAAATGTTTGTTTATTCTATTACATAACTGACTGCACGATTCGAATATTTACTTCTATATCGTAAAATTTATATTATTTTGAATTAAAACAGATATCTCGATTTTGGGCCCAACCCCCTAAAAGATCATTCAAAAAAAATTAGCGATTGGGCAATATTTCACGATATTATTAAATTTATTAGAAGATTAAAATTTTTCCTTCTGATTTTTTTTGGCACACAACAAACTTTATGAAAAGGCCCTTAAACACCCCTAATACTAAAGAAAAAAAAGTTTTTAAAAGAGAATAGTAATAAAACAATTCACTTACAATTCACTTCCATTATCAAAATGAAAACTTTCTTTCTCTCTCTCCTCTCTTAGAAAAATATTATAATGAAATAATGAAAGCTTTATGGTTGTAATAAAATGAAACATCACATGACATCACAAACCATCAACTTTCTGCCACCGTGGAAGACCAGGATGTATCTCCCATTCATCAAATAAATGAGTATTCTGAATTTAACCCGTCTCATTAATATTTATATAGCCATTTTGGGATATTTTTCAAAAATAGATTATGAGAGCGCGAGAGGCGATTAAGCTATCTCTAAAATCATGACACAGGTAAACACACTACTGTAAAACCCTTACTAACTCATGACAATTCTCCTCTACTTCTGCCATCTTCACTTATCTAATATCTATTGTTAGAACCCCAAAATTTTTGGATGCAAAGAGACAATGAAAAATAAATCATTTTTTTGGACATTGTGCAATAATTGGGTAAGTATTGGCTGAAATAAAAAGAGGATGTCCTTTCAACCACGACTAACTAAACCTGTTCCATTCAAAAGCAGTTGTTGTTATAATTGGTTCGATTAATATCAAAATAACGGAACATAGGACTGTGACAATGGTGGCTCCAACTGAACAAGTAACGATAGTTCGGCAGGATACCGCAGGCATATTTGGTGACTCCAAAATGTACATTTCAGAATTATGGTTTTTCATCTGAAAAGGCGAAGGGAGCAGCAGCTTCTCCCCATTTTGAGGTCGAGCCTTTTCGCGCAGAACTAAGTAAAAGACCGTCCTCAGCAATTGTTTTAAGTCTTGATTTATTTTCTTAATTGAAATCCACTCTAAAGCAGAGGTCGGAAGCAGTGCCTTAATAGGAACTCAACTCCAACTGACGGCCCCTTAATAACAAAAGAGCTACTAAAAGATGTAGTACCTAGCAACTGCACTCACTCTAAGGTGGTGAACATCCCAAAGGGAACTGAACCACCACAGCAAAGTGTCAGTGAGGTGTATCTACCCTGGGCAATGGTAAAAACAAAAACCACTTTCATAAACTACCAGCAAAACTCAGCTGTACAATAATCGGAACATGTTTTTACTTGAGTACCAACCAAATACAAGAGACAACTAATAACACTGAGTAGGTTAAAGGAGCAATGTCAAGAACTACACTTAGATCAGCGGTTCTCTAACAGATGGGCCATTGAAATATTTTTAAGTGGGCCGACAGACCAATTTTGAAAAACTAGATTTTATTGAAGAATTTAGTTGTTCTAAATGTTGTGGCAACTAGGTAGCGAGAGCGATTTAAATCAGAATAAATGGGTTTGGGAGGGAATTGAGATTTTTTGATCCGACTGGAACAACAGTATTTTATAGGTTCTTTTCTTGCTTTCATAAAAATGTATTGGGCCACAAGAATTTTTGTGTGCAAAAACGAAAATGGGCCATGAAAAGAAAAAGGAGTGGGAACCACACTGATTTAGACAATATCATGTTCCAATCACAAGGGTAAACAAACAACTTCAGCCTCTCGTAATACCAGAGCAGTCCACTGTTACTCCTTTACCTTCCCTTTGAACCTACCTGCACCTTCGTGGCCCTTTCACCTAACCTATGCTCAAAGATTACCTCGTATGTCCAAATTTAAATTCATACAAAAAAAAATAAAAAAAGTTATCTCGTATTTTGTGTACTCACAGTTTCAGCAGCATCGAATTGATCTGCATTCTCTCCACAAAAGTACGAAAATGTTAGGTAACTCCGATGATTCTTTTTCCAGGTATTAGAAATTATATGCGAATGCAATCTCACACCCGAGAACTTTCGCAAAAATAAACTTGTTCACATCATAAACTCGTTTTCACTAACCAAAGTTTATAGAAAGATCGAACGCCGAGACGTGAATACGACTTGTGACAAACACCCTATATTATAGCAATGTTGAACCATCAACACACCGTCAGTTTTCCTTTGATAAACGCTTAAAACCCCCAATATAATCAGGTCATCAAAGAGCCATCTCACCCCCCCCCCTCCTCCCATATATAAAAAGGCTACATTTATTCACATACACAGACAATGGATAGGATATAACTTAATACTTGCTACTCCAATCATTACTGGTAAATTTTATTTTTCATCTCTCAGTAAGTAGCAAAGCAGATCTCAATGCTAGTAAATTACTTAATAGGAAAAAAACTATTTTTTATGATTCTATCTGGGTGAAGCCTATTGAATTTTTTTTATTTTTTTTTGTTATAATAAAATTCAACTCTGGTGCAAGGGCCGGAAGTAGCGCCCTGAAAAGGAAACCAACCATACGGCCACTTAATAGAAAAGAGCTACTAAAACATGTGGTACCATAGCAACTGCACTCTAAACGGAAAAAAATCCCAAACGGAACTGAACCGCCATGTAAAGTGCAGTGAGTGGTAGCTGCTCCCCCAGGCAATGGTTAAAATCCATCTACCACTTCTTTACTTCCCTTTTAGTTTCGAATTTTTAGACCACACCTTCCAAAACTATCCTACGACTAAGATTTACTATCGTACCTCTGGAAGCGGCATGCTATGTAGGAAGCTTTAATGGCCATGGCGGGGGGGGAGGCGGGGAGGGGGGGGGGGGGTGGGGGGGGGGGGGGGGGGGGGGGGCCTTGTGGTGGGGAGGGAATTGCAAGAATCGTTGTTGTCCTGCTCCGTCTGATAGGTGAGCGTGGAATTTTCCTTCTAAAACTGTCCAAGTAACGTTTTGCTACGGCTCCTGTAGAAATAGGAAATTTATTTTTTTATTTAAGCGACTGGTAAGAAATAGGAAATTTTATTTTTTATTTTAAGCCGGCTGAAATTTCACCAGTCAGTTTTACAAGCGGATCCTCATCACAGTGTATATTTAGAGCTGTGTGTGCAGCAAAAATTAATGATTTTACAAATGCTATTTTTCCAGCGTATATCATGATTTCACTACGCAAAACAAGTTTTTAACAGAAGAATTTCAATTAGAATTCAAGAATGAAAGTTACCACACTATAATCATTATTTTTTATTAAATTTCCGCTTCATTAAGAGCCAAAAAGCAAAGAAAAGAATGGAAACCGACCAACAGCCACTAATTTGGCATTTGGGGCAGCACAACCACATTATGCAGCGCCAGCAATTTGTACTCTAGTGGTGATCGAAAACCACTTAAAGAAGATGAGTGAAACCGAAAACATCACACCACTATTTCTGATTTTGTTTTTAGTGGCCTCTTGCCACCACGTGCTGCTAGGAAACGTGGTTTAGGGTAACACAGAAGCCTGGATGCCTTTACAGTAAGATATTAGGGTTTTAGTAAAGTAATTGTACAGGGGAATAGAATCTTGTTTTGTGTTGGGTGTCTTTGAAATGTTCGCCTGATCTACTTCCAATCGTCAAAAAAGCTTCAAAACCATCAACAGCACAGATAATTTTTGGAGAGTTTTTTTTTATTGCAACCCAAGACACACTCATAAAGGAAAACATTTTTCAATCCAATCCAGCAGCAGAAATATTTTTTCCCGTTAGGGAGGAAATTTTCCTACTCCCAGATGAAATATATTTATCTTTTTTGGGTGTCTGACTTTTTGTCGTTCTGGTAGCTAATAGGATTGTGGATTAGCTGATACTTGGTTTGCAAATCAAGCTTGTCAATACTAGAATATGTTCAGAGCAGACAATAAAAAACCAACCTGATGTACTTGGGGTCTTGCTCTTCAAATATTAGTTGTGCATTGTCCTCCCTCTAAGTGGTGGATCACTATAGAATGCTGTACATTTCATGCTTGAAACAGCAGCTAATACAGCACCCTAGAAAAAAAAGAGAGGATTAATGAAAAGCGTAACTGTTTACAACTAAGTAGGAAGAGGCAACTAATAGGAAGCCATAGAAGTGGTAGATGGGCCTTAACACCATTGCCCAGGCAGCAGGGGGAGGACCACGGGGGTCACACCGCACACTTTAATCCATATTGGATTAGTTCCGTTTGCGATGTTTTCGTGTTAGACCACAGCTGCTGGTACAACAAAAACTTTTAGTAGCACTTCTTGACTATTGAGTGGCCGGTGGTCATTTATCCTTCTGAACGCTGCTTGTTCTTTCTCTTCTCGCCTTGTTTCAGAGTGAATTTCAATAAAAAAACGGGAAGCCAAACGCAATGCGCCATTCATTTTAATGCGAGCAAAGTCGGAAGTAGAATCCGAAAGTAACAAGATCAACAACAATTAATGTGGTAAAAAGCTGTATATATATGTAAAACAGCAAACTCCATCCCAAGTCGAAAACATTTCACAACAGAAACCAGGCGGTATCACAATTTTTTATTGAAATTCACGTCTGAGGCAAGGCCGCAAGCAATGCCTAAAGAGAGACCAAACTAACGTTCACTAAATAGCAAAAAGCTACTGCAAGATGTAGTAACCAGCAACTGCACCCTAAACAGGAAAACATCCCAAATGTAAAGTAACCGCTTATGCTTAAGAGAGCAGTGCGTGGTATCTGTTCTAGGCATTGGAAAAACCATCCATCTACAACTTTTTTCCTTCCTTTTAGTCGCCTTTTTATGACAGCAGAGGAATACTGTCAGGACTATTTTGAAGCCTGTACACACAGGGCAGATTAGTGGACGGTTTTACCATCGGCAGATACCACTCAACACAATGCACTTTATTATAGCGGTTCAGATTCTCTTTGGGATTCTTGTCGCTTATAGTGCAGTTGCTGGTAGTATAACTGCCCTGGTGATGACTGGACAAGATCATTTTGATCACTCGACTGTGTGATGGATTGGTAGGCAATCCTGAAGCCAGGACTATAGTAAAATCCACAACTTGCCTATTAATTTCCTCCTCGCGTTAAACTTCTTTAATTGTTCTACAGAATCTGCGAGATGCTTCTTCGGGTGCGTACCGATCTCGTTCCCGTACCCACGGATGATTCATACATTCAAAAACCGTGATTCTTTCATTAGGGTTAAGGGTCACATACATCCGTCGTACCAAGTCTTTGCACAGGCTCACTGATTGCGTCCCATTGATTTTGGGTTCATATCTGCAAAATAGAAGTAAAAGTTTTTGAGACATTGCAAGTGCAGGTTTGGTTATATAAATGATTTGTTGTTCAATTCATCCTGTGTATTTTTTTTCCAGACCTTAAGCCATGCTTGAGGTAGTATACCATTGCCCAGGGCAGATAACCCCTTACTATGTTTTTCCTTGTTGTATTGAAGTTGGCTCTAAGTAAAGGCTTACACCCTGAAAGTGCTCTAACTTGGAGAAGTGGTGGATGACTTTACCATCGCCCCAACGCAGATACCAATCACCTGGCACTTTACCATGGCGGTTCAGTTCCATTTGCTTTCATTTTAGAATACATAATGTTGGCAACTACATCTTCTAGTAGCTCTGTGCTATTAGGCGGCCGTTGGTTGTGTTACTTTTTTAGGCACTGCTCCTCCGACCTTGCTCAGAGTGAATTTAAATAAAAAAAAAAAAAAATTACAATCAATTGCCACACAAATTGCATAGTGTCACATGTTTGATTGCTAAACTTTTTTTCTGATGGAATCCAATTTGAGTAGCATCTGAGTAGTCAGCAAGTAGCTGAGATTCTCAAAGGGGATAGTAAACACCCTGGATGAGGTGCCTCAACTTTGGGACCTCAAAGTCGCCTTGAAAATCTTGTAAGCCGCTCCAACAGGACACAAAAAGATCACAAAAGTAGCCCATAGACATTTCCAATCAATCCATGTTGTCTGCAGGTGAGCGATTCAACTTCCCATATATAAAAGAATTACATGAAATTTCCCTGGCTTTTTATGCTTTCATATAAAGTGTCTCTCTACTTCCTTTCCGGCCTTTCTTAGAGTGGATTCTAATAAAAAAACACAATCCAACACCTAGCATTGAAATATTACTCATTTTATAAATTTTCAAACTTTAAAGAGAAATGAATTTAAATTTTTTTTATAGCCACTTCTTAAGAGTGGGTTTACCCTGTCCAAAGCCCTGCAACAAGCGCCCACCTATAGACGGACAGGGTTACAATTACTGAAAAGATATATTTCCTGATCGGCTTAATCTAACCCAAGTTATTACACTCTGGGTTGAGTGGTGGGCATGGATAAGAGAGCCGGTCTCGCCAGGGGCTCAAAACACCCGAAATCTTAAGATGGAAAACTCACATGAAATTTGCCTCGTTTTATGCTTTCATAAAGTCCTCTCTCCCTCGTTCCATAGAGAACGGCAGACTTCCGCTGACAAGTATAAACAACATCACGCCGCAACTCCAAATATCCACTGGTTTTCCCGTACGACTCTCCTTTGATCGCCTTCTGAACTCTGGCGCCATGAAATGTGGCGTTCCGACACTCCCCTGTGAATTAAAGATATAAAGTAGCAGGTTGAATGAATATTATTTTTCTTCGGGAGTCTGAAATGTTCATTAAATGTTTCTTCGGGTGTGTGAGATGTTTAGTAAATTTTTTTTCGGTTGTTTGAAATCTTTATTAAATTTTCTTTGGATGGGCGAAAAAAGCTTTCAAAAAAAACCATCCAACACTGCTATTTCATAGCAGTGTTGATTATTTTAAAACCTTTTCCTACAGTTTGGTCGCTACCAGACACTTAAAAAAAGAGACATTTTTATTCATCTATCAAGATAACATTTTCGCTAAATTTCCTGGTGACATGAAATTCGAGTTCCAATGCTCCCTGTGGATGGAAGATTGATATTTAATTGATCAAGTTACGCTCAAGCAGAACCACATAATGGCAATCACTCAGACACTGCAGAATATATACTTTTTATATATATCTGGCGAGTCCGTTATCCAAAAATGATATTTATCTATTTGTGACGAAACAGTAAAAACCATGAATTATGACATCACAGACACTTCATAAGTTGCTTCGAGACGGAGTGGAAGGTGTAATCCCTCTTGTAAGCAATGATGGTAGTACGGTATTTGCAATTTGTATCGTATTTTTCGAACCCCTCAAAATAACTTCATACCTCAGAATCATTTTTTAGAATGTATTCAAAATATTTTTATTCAGTTTTGGGATACCCTTGCAAGATTGACGAACACTTCCCCAGTGCACAATGGTGCACGTACACAATTGGTTACGGACTTCCTCCATAACCATGTGAATGCACAAGAAAAATCTGTAAACAGCTTAAGAAAAAACCTCACCTGTAAACAAACCCATCATCGTCAACTTGAATTGAAAGTCCGAAACCACCGAGTTTGACCGGGAGCCGAGTTTTCTTTCGTTGAAAGAAGAACACAGTGAGGCTGAACAACAAGAACACATACAGTTGCCAAATAAGAAAAATTTCGTAAAATAATATTTTGTTAAGTATGTGTCACTGATGGATCGCGTCGACTAGACGCGGTCCATCTGTGGCTCATGCTTGACAAAATATGATTTGTGATTGGGGTAGCAGTTCAGGGCTGCAACAGTTTGAATCATTTTTAAATGTCCGACAAAGGATTAAACTCAAAAATTGATCACAAAACGGGGGCTGGATAACAAGAATATGGGAATTTGAGATTGCGAATTTGAATAGAAGTCGAAAATTTGAGAATTTTGGAGCATTTTTCAGGTTTGGTCAAGGTTTTGGTTTTGTGAATTGCCAAATAACTTTATTAGTTACTTCATTTTTCAATTGAAATCCACTCTGATCAAGACCGGGAAGCAGTGCCTAGAAGGGAGGGGACCCAACTAACGGCCACTTAATAGCAAAGAGTTACTGAAAGATGTAGCAGCAGCAACTGCACTCTAAGCGGGAAAACATGCCCTGCCCCGGGCGATATTAAAACCATTGCGCACGAAGCACAGAAGAGATTCCCCTTTTTCAACCGTCCTGATACTTGGTTTTATATTTGCAACATTGATTTTTATCATTAAATTTGTTGGTATACGAAAGACGAGATTCGAATACACTTTGACGATTTAATCGAATTTCCCAAAATGCTTTATAAATCTTTTATCTTTACTAGAAAAGGAATTTGTTCCTTCCTAGCCCTCCCCCCCCCCCCCCCCACCCACTTTAACACTTCATACTTCTATAACCAGACAACTGGCTAGTGCATACCTTAATATCTCTGTGAACGACATTGTTTTCATGGCAGTAACGTAGGGCGTCCATATTTGGCTCATATAATGGCTGAAAATAAAATAAGATTATCAAAGAGCAATCAAACGTATTGGTTCATCTTATAATTGGTACAACGTCATCTCCTGAACCCCAAAGAAAACTGATATTGTCAGAAAAAAAATTACCAAAAACCCATCTTTGCTAGAGCCCTGAGCAATATCGGCATAATTTTTGTCGTTCACTGGTAGGTAATTTCGGCAAATCACAAAAGCGGGTCCGATAATATCGGCCAACCGAAATACACTTAATGGGAGCGTGCAATTTCTTCAAAATGACACGTTTTTCTGTTTTAAACAGCAAATTGTGGAGAAATCCACAATACGTTATTATGCTCGAAATGAAATTTTATTCGCCCCCTTCCTTCGCAAAAAAAAATTGCATAGCAAACGCATTCATTATGCAATAGACATGTTCTTTCATTATTTTCTTTCAATTTATTTGCTTAGTTTTCAAACGGGGTTTGACCATAAAAGATAAATATCGATTATCGGCGGTCAAAAATGTTAAAATATCGGGTATTGGTTGAAAAAAGCAATATCGGTCGGATTCTAATTACTGCATGGTAAATGGCTTGTGTTTGATTGTTTAAAGTCCATTTTCACATTCCGAAGAAATTATTGGACATCTTCAAAAAAAAGTAAAAATCATTTGACCCAGCAAGTGCAGGCATACGCTTCCTATTGCAATCCAAAAACCTTACACACCGAATCGAAACTGGTATCTGCAACGAGAGGGTCGTGGTTCGCCATATGGTTAAGCTGTATTCTCCAGGCTTTCCTCTCCCCGCAGGATAAAAATGATATCCTATCCCTAACTGGCGCACACAACAGAAGGGATTCCCCTTTTCCACCGTGCTGATACTTGATTTTATATTTGCAACATTGTATTTTTTATCGTTAAATTTGTTGGTGTATAAGAAGAGGAGATTTGAATACGCTTTGACAATGCTATCAAACTTGCAATATGTTTTAATCTCTTATTTTTACTAGAAAAAATAATTTTGGCTTCTTCCAGAGTTCCCCCCAGCAATTCCAACATGTGATTGCACTCGTGTGGAACTGACCCCCCCCCCCATTTCGACATGAAATTATGAAATTACCCCCCCGCCAGCAAACTATTTTACAGATGATTATGCATATAAATACCTTTGTAACTGCTTCACTGTACACGAACCCCATGTTGGGCTCGTTTGACAATTTCAAAGCAGAGATCCGCACACGTCCATACTGAAAAAAGAATGATAGAAAATTACTTATCCACCAACCAAAGTCAGTTGTTAGACATTTTCTATAACTTGATCAAAATCGTACTTCAAAACCACAACAGTAAAAACTAAATTCACAACAGAAAATTCAACGGAGTTCTTGTTCCCTCAAAAATTCCTCAACGATTGAAAAAATTATTTCTGGATATTTAGTATATTTTTGCAACTAATGTATTTGATTATTTTGAAATAATCATTTCAAAGGAGAGATTCATTCCTTACGTGTCCTTTTGCTCATTTCCTGTGTAATGCCACAGTATATAATCCATATAACTGCTATTCGAAATTTCACAAATTGTAACGAATCTTTAAAGCACCGCAGAGCGAGCAAGAAGACATCGACCCGAATGATTTCGATAGGTTTGGCATTTTGGTGCCAGAATAAATGCTGAATAATGGTATTTGGGAATTTGATCCGGTATTTCGATACAAACTGTTACTGATTACATACCGGAATAGTGAAGTGTTTCTGAATTGCCCATCCATACAGGTGACCAATATTATGTGACAATTTTTTCAACCCCTCAAACATAAAACAGGTTCTAATTCTGCTGACAGCCCAGATGCCAATATAAACTTACTATTCGAACACCATGGTTAAAGCAATCCATCTTCACTGTAGACTTCGTACAACTCAACAACGTGAGGATGTTTTCAGCATGTGACAGATACTGCTTCTCTTTTCAAGTCTGTGAATTGAGAGTTGCATGTTTAAAAGATTTTTTTTTTTTATTAAAAATTCACTCTGAGCAAGGCTGAAGTAGTGCCTAAAAGGAAACCAACTAACGGCCAATTAATTGAGAAGAGCTGCTAGAAGATGTAGTACCAGGAACTGCACACTAAACTGAAAACATCTCAAGTGGAACTGAACCGCCTTGGTAAGTGCAGTGAGTGGTATCTGCCCTGGGCAATGGTAAGGTTACATATCACTTCTTTGCTTCCTTTTGGACATCTCACGCAGGATATAACGATAGGACTACTCCAAAGCCCGTACCTACAGGGCTTTCAGGCCGATACATAACGCTGTTTATTTATTATAACAAACATAGGCCACAGATGGACCGCACCTAGTCGGCGCGATCCTCAGTGACTCATGCTTAGTAACAAATGGTGTTTGCTCGGTGATACTGATACAAGTTAACGATTTTGATTCACGATGCCGATTCATAGTGATTTATAAAATACCTGCCAGTTTCAGTAATGTGAAATAGCAGTGCTGAAGATTTCTGACTTTTTTCAATAGCAAAGAAAATAATAAAAGATGTAGCACCAGCAATTGCCACTGTAAACGGAAAACATCCCGAATGGAACCGAACCACTACGGTACAGTGCAGTGAGTGGTATCTTCCCTGGGTTGAAGCGCTTAAAACCATCTACCCTACCACTTTTTTTTATACTCGCCGTTTGGTTGTTACCAAACAATCAGAAAGATACATACGAATCTTCTAGCCTCAGATATATTGCAAAATATGGCAAATTTTCAAAACTATATTCTTTTTCGTAAAATTTCTAAATCATCCTAAAAGAAAAGCTGATGAAGGTTTAGAACAGCCGAAGTAAAACACGATTCTGTACCTCTGCCGTGTTTTAAGCGCTGTAGAAAAGATATTTTTTCTGAGCCAGAAAATTAACAACACATTCTTCCTTCTGTCCCACGAGAACGTATCACAACGTAATCTAATATCACTGATATAAAGTGGGCCCAAGAGAAGGGTCAATTAGGCCAGTGCGGACTTTGGGTCGATTTGTGTTCAATAAAGTGCGAGTCTGTGAAGACTTTAAAATTCCCCAAAGTGTTTCCCACATGTTAAGAGAGGTGATTAAATCAAATGGAAACCAACGAATTGATAGGTTCTCTTTCATTTTTAAAAATTGGCTCTAAGTAAGGCCGGAAACTTGTCTTAAATTCGCCCAGGGCCGATACAACTCAATGCCATTTTTTTAATAGCAGTTCTGTATTATTTTAAGATGCTTTTCATCTGAAATGGGTTCTCTACTATTTGGTGTCTTGCTTGAAAAATGATTTCTTATTATATTGAACATCCTAATCAATCGGATCAATTCGGAAAGATTAAATTTGAAAGATTTGTTCAATAAAATGTGAAGCTTGAGAGGGTTATAAAATTGTCATATTTCATACATGTTTCTTGAGATTGGTGACTAAATGGATACAACAAAGAAGGGCAGATACCATTCACTGCATTTTCTGATTGCAGTTCTTATTCAGTTCTCGTTGGTATGTTCCTGCTTACAGTGCCGTTTTGGTACTAAACATTTTTGTTGTAGTTCTTCGCTGTGTCTGTTAGTCTCTTAAGAAGTGTTACACCAGACTGGTAGAATGACAGTCACTCAGACACTCGAAGCGAATGACAGCCATCAGATGAAAATTTTAGCAAATGAAAATGAACTTTATTTCACAATATGCAATTAACAAAGTTCAAAAATTATATCTGTTTGCGAGATTTATCTTGCGTCATGTCATTCCATCCCGTGTGGAAACAATGAGGAATCGGTGAGGTTATCGAGCACCGTCCCAGGGCTGCGAGTTACAATGCCTCGCCCAGGTGCACTAAGCGTGTATTGCTCGTTAAAGGCTTTTCATTCATCGATCTTGATTTATACTTTGCACGGGGTTTGAACCCGCACCATTCATTATGTATTACGTTCGGACTAACTATCGTCACTTTCATCACGACAACACCCGCGACCCACATATGCAAAATTTCATGAATTAATCTTTTGTTAGAAGATTGAAATGTCTTTTTTCTGAGTGTCTGGAAGCAAACTGTGAAAAAGGCTTTAAAATTTGAAGCTTTTTGTCCATAGGGAGAAAACGACATTATCATTTTTACAACACCCCGCCAGACTCTGTCAATGTTTTGTTCCTCATACGTGAGGTGAGATTATGTCACAAAGAGTGCTAACAAGCTTGCAAACTGACAAATACTGCGACCTAAGTTATTACGAAACTGATGAATAAGCATCGTGGAGAACTTAATTAAGAATTTTTTAAAGGTATGAAAATTACCAATTCAACATAACGAAAGCAGAGAGCTGAGTGCTACAAAATGGCTACGTACTACGATTGGCTACCAATTCGCACCTATTCACTGTGATGGTTCCACAATGTCACAAACAGTTTTTTATGCAAAAAGCTTTTTTCCAAGAATCTCTAAACTTTGGAATTCCTTGCCTTCTTGCTGCTTTCCTGAACGTGTTGATATACAAGGCTTTAAAACTCCGCTTTAATAGACATCTATCAGGGATGGGGTTTCCTCAGTTTCCTATTCCTGCATTTCATGTAGCTCTGCACTTTAGTGGCTTCAGGGGAATTTTCAAGTTTGATTCTTCTCCTATGGCCTTGCTCTGAGTGAATTTCAATAAAAAAAATAAAAAAAATGTTTGGGTACTAACAACTCCTTTCTTTTTTTAATCGAAATTCACTCTGAGCAAGGCCGGAAGCAGTGCCCAGAAGGAACCAACTAACAGCCCTTATTAGCAGAGAGCTACTATAAGACGTAGTACCATCAACTGCGCTCTGAACTGAAAACATTCCAAATTCCCTCGGTGAGGCATGGTAACCCACAGCCTGGGACTATGCTCGATAACCTCACCGGTTCCTCATTGGGTTCTACACGGGATGGAATGGCAAGACGCAGGATAAATCTCGAAGTAACCAGGTTATAAATTATTGTAATTGTAAACATTGTTAATTGTATACTGTGAAATAAAGTTCATTTTATTTCATTCCAAAACTGAATTACCACGGTAAAGTGCAGTGAGTAGTATCTGCCTGCAGTCGACAACTAAATCAGACCGAAATAGTGGTGGCGGAAATTGAATATCTTTTGTTGAATCGAATCAAATATTTTTCCTAAAATCAAATCGAAAATTGAAATCAGAAGTCCATATAATTAACAAACAAAGACTTCTTTTCATCAACTCATAATGTTACTGGAAAATTCAGACTTATTTTTAGAAAAACTCAACATTATCATTTTAATGATTTTAATTTGTTGCGGAAATTTAATCCGAATAATTTATGATTCGAATATCCCGAATCTTAAGGACGCCCTTTGACCTGAACCACTATTGTAGAGTGCCATGTATGGGTCTTTGCCCTGGGAGATGGTGAAGCCAACTAACACCTCTTTGTCCCCCCCGCACGCACATGGGACAAAGAATAATAAGCAATAACCAGGAACATGGTGAATAATTCACGAGATCGTAAATTTAGATATTAAATGCCAATAAAATTTTTATATCCAAGGCTCAGAAAATTTTATTTTGAAAGATGTTTAACATTCAGCCTTTCTTGTGAAAAGCTTGATAATTCAGTTGTGTAGCTAATCAAAACCAGTATATTTGGAAAGATAAGCAGCACAATCATGATTTTAAACAATTTTTACAATATTTAATATTTAATCACAAACTTCCCAGACCAATAACCTTAACTGGTACTATATGACCTGTAGGTTTGTGGGCTTCTGAATCACTTAAAACATATTTACTGCATGTCATGAGAAGCGACTAAATGAAAGCAAAAAATAGGGCTTTGCCATTGCCCAGGGCAGATACCATTTACTACACTCAACAATAGCAATACAACTCTGTACATATTTAAATGGTTTAACAAAATTCAGCTTAAATGAAATTCTGTTGGAGATTTATTATTTATTTCTTGTGAAATACTTTAAACATCCAACTAATGTAAATTACTTCATGTATGATTTGTGACAAATTTTTACTTTTATACTTAATCGCAAACTCTCGCATTTATATTTCTCAACTATTATTAAGCCCTGTACGATGAAAGCGTCAGGAAATTGCCAGAGCATATTCCCAGCATATCGTAAGAGGACAACTGAATGGGAGGAAAGGAATGGTTTTGCCATTGCCCAGGCAGATACCATTCACTACGCTCTACAATAGCAAAACAGTTCTGCATGAAATTTTTTCTCACTAAAACATAGTTTGTGGCGTCTGCTCGAAGCACCACACCTTTTCCAGAGTCATGACTGTTAAGGTCACAATATACGTGACGTTGTCTTGCCGATGCGTTGCATTACGTTTCACCTCTTTTTGAGTGTCTGGTAGCAACAAAAAATTGTTTAAAAATAAATTTATAAAAAGGTTTGCAATCATCAATACTGCTATGAAATAGCATTATTGATGGTTTTGAGCTTTTTTTGTCCATCTGAAGAAAAATGATACAAAAATTTAGGGCACCCGGAAAAAACCAAGCTCCGCCACCCTGGGCTCCAGCCACTACAACTCGGCTAAGAATGAGAAAAATAAAAAAACCCACCATGAAGCAGTCAGTCCAGGGCTCGAACTAAATTTCGCGATATCCAACGATCTTCACTGCGTATTGCAGCCTTGATCCTCGGTGTGTGCAACGACGAACAAAGCTGAATGGGCCTCTGAAAAAAATAAAAAGATAAAATATTAAATGCGTGTATGAATGAATGAGCGTCTTCATCCCAGGCTACAAGGTCCATATAAATTAGTAATAGTAGTAGTAAATGATAGCGAAAAATAATAGTAAAGCCTGCTTACTGGGAAACAGCAAGAATTTTAAGAAAGGTCTTAAGCCAGTGAAAATAAACGAAAAGTATAAATTTCCAACTTCAAAGTCGATGGAAGTGGCTCGATTGGGAATTATCCCCCAGCGAACAACTATGCTGAGAAAAACAATGATAGCGATAAATAATAATAGTAAATGATAGTGAGACACACATTATTAATATCGGTAATGGGGTCCTAAATCAAATAACGTTTGCTTACATAATCTTATTATTTTGCCGAATCGAATATATTCGAACAAATAAAACATTCCTTTTATCGTCTTACAAATTTATGTGAAATTCACACATACTTTTAAAAGAAAACAATCCAAAATCCTCATTTTGCTAATTTCCAACTGTTGCAGAAACCGAATCAATTAATTCATGATTTGAATAAATGAATCGGATATTTTCCGACAATATAAACAATAATAAACAAATGAAAGATGCATTTGTACTCACACAACTATACAAATACAATATATCAAATTCAAGAATAAGTGGTTCAGACTAGTGGATATCAGGGTGATTTGAAATCATTTTTTTTTCTATAAAGACTCAGTTGAGCGGATCACTCTCACCATCCCTTATACCAGAGGCCACTTTATACCAGACGTCACTTATAGGTGAACCAGGTTAGTGTTATCGGAAAATTATTGTTTTCCTGTTCGGCATTGCCTGCCCAAGTTATAACCACCCTCAGTTGAGCGGTAGGCATCGATAAACGAACCAGACTCAAACCCAAGTCTGTACTCGAACCTGAGACTTTCAACCTGCGATGCCCAAAATGTCCCAACCACTACGCCATCGTGCCCACATATAGAAATGGAGCTTGAAAATAACACAACAAAACCACCTAACAAATCTTAGCTACTTCAGACAATTCTCCCCATAGTTGTTGGCTGGTTTTCGTCACCTCTTATGAAACACAGGAAATAACGTCAACAACAATTCTAATCGCTGAATATCTTATAAAATCCCAGTGTTAGAAGTGACTCATGAACTCTTAACATTGAAATCTTTTTTTTTCATCAAAAAATTCACTCTAAGCAAGAGTAAACAAGAAAGAACCACTAATGACCCCTCACATTGCAAACAGATTTTCTACAAAATGTGGAAAAGCAACCGTAACCTCACTTCAAAGCAGGAACATCCCAAACAGAACTAAAGAGATATAACGAGCCTGTAGGTAAAAGGTAAAAATAGTCCAAACAAATTTTCCTCAGTGTTTTCAAAAGGCGACTAAAAGGAAACATAGAAGTGGTAGATTCTTTAACATCACCCAGAGCAGACTCCACTTACTGCATTTTATCATGGTGGTTCAGTTTTGCTTTGACATGTTTCTCGGCTAGAGAGCAGTTGCTAGTACTACATCTTGTAATAGCTCTTTGTGATTAAGCAGCCCTCAAGTTGTTCTTTTTAGACACTGCTTCCTGCCCTGTTCAGAGTGGAATTTCAATGAAAAAAAAGTGCAGAGAGTAGTATTTCTGGGTACATAAAAACCCAAAAATTTATCTCAAATAGACTTCGGGTCTAAATAAAGGTTCCAAATAAAACGTGCAAATGAAATCGCAAAATTAAAAACTCTCGCAAAGAGGAATACCATACGTACTTCCCAATAGTTTCATGTTGCTCGTATACTGAATCAAAGCTTTCTTCTTCTTTGTTATTCATTTTGAAAGGTCAAAGTTCACCAAACAAGGATTGAATGGTCAACTGGTACAGGTTACAGATTGACATCCATAGTGGATGCAGATATCCCAGAAAAAATTATGAGATTACTTACGGACAATTTTCTGAAAAATATACATTGTATTGTTTATTTATTTATCGATTCGATATTTTATTCCGTCAAGCATTGAGCCACAGATGGACCAAACCAGGAAGGCATTATTTGGTTCCCCACCCATATTCCCAAATACCATCAAAATGAAAAACTGGCAGAATATTCCTATCCCTACCCAGAGGGCGCCAATGCTGCAAGGATATGGCGTTGCCTCAGAGGTTAGGATGAGTCACTTCTAAGATGGTAAATGTTATAATGGGGAATATGGCACCGTTCTAAAACTGCTAAACTTCATCTGACACACAAAAAAGATCTGACCCGGTGTAAAGATAGAAAGAGTATTCTGAAATATGCAGGTTTCAGCGTGTCGTTAATGCAATTGGTCTGTTTGTAATTCACTACCTAGGATAGGATAGGATATCATTTTTATCCTGCGAGAGAGGAAAGCCGAGAATACAGCTTAATCATATGGCAAACCATGACCTCTCGTGCAGATACCAGTTCGGAATCCGGGTGGAGGTTTTTTGAATTCTCGTATTTCTCATTTTTCCTGTACACGGACCTGGTTGAGTTGGAGGAAGGCCGTAAGCAGCGCTTACGTGAACCACCATGCAACGACAAGCGTCTAGCAGAACTCTCGCATATAATTCGATCCTGCTTTATGACGATCAGAGATGCGTAGCTTGAAGCGTATTCCCAACACTTCACCGATTGAGGTAACCGGGCACCCCCCGAGACCCCCTGATTCCTCCCCGTTGTTTCCTTTTATTTCTGGATCTGTGTCTGGAAGAAGTCCAAGGATGCATGAATAAGATAAAAATTTAGTATGCCACACAAGAACATCATCTTTTCATTCCCAGAAATATGAGTTTATCATATTTCATTAAAAATATCAGCTATATGGAAGTGTTATATAAAATATATTACAGTTTAATCTACTCTGAAAAGTTAAACCATGATGTAACGAAAGCTTACAATAAACACATACGGGAATGAGAATATGATATTTTTTATTTTCATTATCCAGCCCAACACATAAAGGTAAAAAACCATAGAAAAATTTTTCATTACAGGGCTATGCCTCACACTGTGTTCTAGGCCCATTGCGGTCTTGTGCTTACTCCCTGACCTTTTTAATAAGAATGTATATTTTTCTACTGTTATCGTTGCATGCTCAAAGACAAAATAAAAATACATACACAGAAGGCAATAACAATACAAAGAGAGACATAGAATCATGAGTAATGGTAAAATGCTGAAATCTCCAAATTATTAAACACAACATAATTTAGTTCAATCAAGCACAGAGGAAAAATTGAAAACAAAAATGAAGGAATCTGTGAGGTGAATAAAACCTAAAGGTAAATTTATAACTATCTGTAGTGCACAAACAAAAAAAAAAATAAATTGCTTGGAAAATTTGGCCCGCAATTTCGATTTTTTGCTCGCTAGAAACAAGTTTTGGCTGAAATATAGACAAACCTCAAAAAACAGGACATATTTATAGAAGCCACTCATGGCAAAATTGCGATTCAAGATGAAATAATAAGCCAAATATGAATGGCTTATAAAAAAAGTAACATTTAGCGGGATAAATTAACCAAATTTTTTTTTCTGTGCATACCACCAGATACATAAAACAATCACACACACTCAGTGAAAATATATTGGTTTCTCATGACTTGTTTAAACGAGAAAGCAATCGACAGATCACCAGGCAATGCTTGGGCATTGGCAGACTGGGCTCTGTCTGGACCACCGGGGTCAGATGCCATGCAGGCCATTTAGTAGTTTAGCGGGACCTCAGGCATATCAAAACAGATCAATTTCAAGATTGATAAGTGAAAATTAAAAAAAATAGAAACACGACAAAATATAAAGAAAGTGAAGTTATATGTATGTCCATATGTCGGGGTCTCCTGAAGTTTAGTACGGTACCATTATCCAATTATCATTGAAATTTCGCTCGTTGCAAGCAATTCATCCTAAGACAATGCCAGATGCTTGCAGCATTGGTGCCATGCAAACTAGTCAGGATGAGAATATTCTGCCAGTTTTTATTTTGACGACATTCGGGAATGCTAAACTTCACAAGACCCTCGTTTCAGTATGCCTCGTTTCAGTATGCTATACAAAGCAAGGGTCAGCAGAGTGAAGTTTAGTACCATATTCCCGAAAGTCATCAAAATAAAAACTGCAGAATATTCTCATCCTTACTAGGGGGCGCCAATGCTGCAAGTATCTGGCATCGTTTCTCCCGGGTTAGGATGAATCGTTTCCAAACATGGGAAATTTTTTTGATAATCGGATATATGGTACTAGACTTCATAAAACCCCAAAGCAGTATAGGTATCAAAAGATATCCGGCTGCCCAGAACATTCGTTCAGTAGCTAATAACGTATCAACTGTTGTGTGTTAAAGTTCCTGCTTAAATTCTTTTAAACTTCACATTTTGACTTTTAACAGTGCTGTTTTTCCATCTTATCCGAATCTGTAAAGTTACCTATCCAAAGGCCTCAAAGCAATACAGTGATATATTATTTCCAGTACATTCCATAACAAACAAGGTGTCAGGAAACATTACCAGAACAAAGCGAAGGCGGACACGTCGGCGCATCTGACACCCTATTCTCCGCTGAACCAGGCTCCATAACAGAACTAACCAACTAACAAGCTGCATGTTATTATTCCTATCTTCTCCTACAAAACAAACAAATATTTCGCAAACCCTTAGTTTGTCAATTTCGACAGGAAAACAAACAGTAAAAAAACCGCAATCAGCATTTTATTCCCCATCGTTTTCGCAAGAGCAATGGAACACGGAATAAACTTGTTGGGATCTGAAAACTCGTCCCATATTTGAAGGCAACTGTACAGTAAAAAATATGTGACGAGTTGCTCTAATTTGGTACGAATCGTCGGCATATCATTTTTCGTCAGCAGCTTCTCTGTTGACATCTCGCGTATCAGCACGCTTATTGCCCATAAAATTATTTTTAAAATCAGATGCCACATTTTTTTGTTTTTAAATTTTTTTTATTACATTTGTATATACTAGAATATACGTGTTTATTAAATTACAGATTATGAAAAATGGAACAACATAATTTTTTTTATATAAAGTGTCAAAAAGATTTTTTTTCTTGTGAGAATGATTTATTTAAATTGAATAATTCATTTTTTAATTTAGGTTTTTCGATCTGGCAACAGAAACTTTTGTTTATCATCTTCACAAAATTGCGCAAATCGACTCTGATCAATGTATCCACATCCTTCCTTTTGCTAAATTTGCTTGCAGCTTGTGACTGAATTTTTTGCTGTTGGCGAATTTTTCCACGCGATAGAATATGGCAGAAGGAGGACAATAACATCAAGTGTTTATTCTTCTTTTTTTCAATGTTTATACAGTTTTTTCGCAATAAAATTGTGTAATTTCTATAATAACCTTTGCTCAACTGCTCAATTTGACTCTCAATAGCAAAGAGCTACTAAGAGATGTAGGGGTCTAGTGAAGTTTTTGGTACCATATATTCCCGAATGTCATTAAAAATAAAAACTGGCAGAATATTCTTCATCCTAACTAAGAGGGGCCAATGCTGCAAGTATCTGGCATTGTTCCCTCCCGGGTTAGGAATGAGTCGCTTGCACATGGGAAAATTATTATGATAATCGGATATATGGTACTAAACTTCATGAGACCCCGAGATGTAGTACCCGCCAACTTGCACTCTTAAATTAAAACATACCCAAACAGAACTGCCAATGGTAAAGTGCAGTGAGTGGTATCTGTCTGGACAATAGTAAAACCATCTACCGCTTTCTTTGCTCGCTTTTGCTGTTTTAGTCGGTTCCCACTTACCCACACTCAGGAAATACTTTGGGACTATTCTAAAGCCCGTTACCATGCGGTTGCCGGTACATACGGTACCTCTTGTTAATTGATATAAAAAATGTGAAACTGACTCACACATTACTGGCTGCTATTCCGTATTGCGCCAGATTTTACGTGACAAAGTTAAAATTGTTCGTAGTCACAGCCAGTGTATAATAATATTCGTTGTGGTTATTTTTTGATTACCCGGTCTATGTATGTATGTATTTTGCCGTTTAGCATGACGGTTGGTACAGTAGAAAATATACAATTTTTAGGGTCTAGAGTGAAGTTTTGGTACCATATTCCCAAATGTCATTAAAATAAAAACTGACTAAATATTCGTCATCCTAACTAGGTGGGGCGCCAATTGCTGCAAGCATCTGGCGTTGTCTCCCGGGTTAGTATGAGTCGCTTGCAACACAGGAAATTTTAATGTTAATCGGATATATGGTACTAAAACTTCATGAGACCCCATTTTTATATAAAGGTCAGGGAGTATGCACAAGACCGCATGGGCCTAAAACACAGTGTGCGGCATAGCCCGATAGCCGCACACACTGTGTCTTGCGCATACTCCCTGACCTTTAATATAACAATGTATATTTTCTAATGTTGTCATGCATGCTAAAAGGCAAAATAAAAACCATACAGTGTTCAAATGGACACCATGATGTTGAACAAAAATTATTTCCTTGCTTTACAATTTGCAACCACAGGAATCGGATGCCTCAATGTCTCGGACTTATCCACTTAGTTTCCCATGTTCTTAGGAGATAACAGTCAGTATTGTTATCTAAATTTATTGCAATATTGTTGGTTTCGGAGAAATCTAATGATCATGAAATGTAAGACCAGCAACTGCACACTAAACCCGCTAACTCTAAAGGGGAAAAATTTTGAACCAAAACTTAGCATTTATAATAGAGTGCAGTGGTGGTATTTGCCTGTGCAAAAATTAAACCAACCACCGCTTCTTTATTGAATAACAATACTTAACGTCGCCGCCATCAGATCTGTGACCCATTTTTAATGATAGGATTTCATTCTTATGCCTCGGGGAGAGGAAAGCAGAGGAATACAATTTAACCATATCGCGTGACCCATGACTCTCATGCAGATAGCAAGTTAAAGTTGGGATGAGGTCCCTGCCTAAATGTTTACCTTTTTTTTCCTGTGCATGGAGATGGTTGGTGGATAAAGCCGTAACAATAGGTATAATGAACCACCACTGCGCCTACGAGGTGTATAATCATCCCATGCGGGATTCAATGTTATGTGATTCATAGCTCGAAGCATATTCCCTATACCTTTACCAACTACCCACTGCGCTAACCGTGCAACACTCTATTTCTTCAGACAAAACTGCCATCGTTGCAGTGAACTCTGCAGGATTCTCAGGTCAAGCTCATCTTGTCGAAGGAAGCAAACCAAAAAAATCAGGAAGATTTGGTGAATCTGGCTCGACAGATTACAACAGGTAATCTCATCTTGATCTTCATCATCTCATTTAATCTGATCTTTTGTTTCGTCGAAAATGAGCCACTGAATGCAACCAAACCAGGACTGGAGAACATTAGTTTTGAACAGATATGTTAATAAGAGCAATCTTTTCATCATATATCCATCAAAATTGGAAATGTATTTGTGAGTTTGTATAATTTTAGTACCTTTTCTAAGCATCTGCAACAGGTCAATGCCTCCATGATCTTGCTGGTCCTGCTTCTATATGGATAACAAAAATCATATTCATCAAGTGACTGTTTATTGCTTCTTTTATTTAAATTCACTCTGAGCAAGGCGGAAGCAGTGCCTAAAAGGAACCAACTAACAGTCACATAATAGCAAAGAGCTACTAAAAGATGTTAGTACCAGCACCCTGCACTAAACAGAAAACATCCTAAATGGAACCAAACCTCCATGGTGGAAGTGCAGTGAGTTGGTATCTGTCCAGGGCGATGGGTTTTAAAACAATCTACATTTTTCTTTATTCTATTACGACTAGTGGAAAATACGTTAGGAATATTCTGAAGCCTGTACCTACCCGTACATGGTATATGGGGAATATAATATTGCCTGCCTGTCTATATCAGTGTTCCCCCAACCAGTGGGCTCTGATGGGCCATGGAAACATTTTGAAATGGTCGCAGCCAAACACATTTAAAAAAAGCTAGATTTATGAAGAATTTAGTTTTATTTTGTGCAGCTATGCTTAATTTATATAGCAATACTGGCTTGGGAGGAAACTTAATTTTATTAGGAGCATAGTGGTAATCCTGTTGCACACAGGCTTGCGAATGCCTGGCATGCGGCCCGCAATTGCGATTCTTGCGATAACGTGCTCTACATGCAAACTGAATGCGATTTTCCAGTCTGCTACGAGAAAGAAAAAGGTTGAGAACCATGATCTCTGTATACATTTAGAGTATGCATTCGAAAACGGTGCCAGAATTTGGAAATCACTCTTAAGTAAAAGGAGTCTATTATGTCACGTTCTTCTTTCTGCAATCCTTTTTAAAAACCAACAACTTTTCAACTCTTGTTCCAGGCCGGACTCATCAGTCAAAGCTGCTGCTGGATCAAAACTCAGGAGCAATTCTTGATCAAATGAAGATGTTACAAGGAACAGGTTTGTTTTTACTGCATGGAGTGTGTACACGTGAAGTTGTCTTACCGATGCGTTGCATTACGTTTCGGGTAACAAAAATTTAAAACGGCAATACACGGCCTGCATTGCTTTGTTGTTAATCGTGTTTCACATACGGTACAATGCGCAAACGCTAAAAAATGAAAGAAGCACTCTGCGTTAGCTTTCATAGCAAACAGGTTTTCTGTTTCATTGGAAAACGTGATAAATGCATGCAGAAGCATTGCGCTTGCGTAAAACGCAAGGGGTAAAGTGAAACAAACCTAGAAAAAACGCATCCTGGCCCTAAAACAGCTTACTTGAAACTGAAATTTTCTATTTTGTATTTAAATTCGCTCTAGGCAAGGTCGGAATCCGCGCATGAAAGGAACCGACTGCGATCGCTTTAAGTACCAAATAGCCACTACATTTTGATGTACTTACAACCTGCACTCTAAGCGGGAAAACATCCCCGAAAGGGAATGAACCACTATACATAGAGTGCAGTCAGTAGGTATCTGCCCTTGGCATGTAAAATATTATCTACCATCTATCCTTTTTTTTCTTAATATTCGACTTGTACAACAGGAAATGATGTTCGGTCAATTTGTCTGATGTTATAAACTTAATGAATTCATAACAGTGGTGGAAGAAAACATTTTTGAGGGGGGGCACAGTTTTTTTTAGCATTCAAACAATAATGCATCCCCAGATAAAAAAAAAAAGCGCGGCCGAGGGCATGCGACATTTTTTTTAGGAACAGAACCAAAAATACTCTTTTTGAGAGTGAAATAAACGAATAAAAATAAATTATTTGCGCGTCGGGGTCCGCTCCGAGAATTTTGACAATATTTTTGTATTTTAACCTAAAATAATATGATGAGCGTTTTTTTTATCTTGTTTTTACTACGTTTCATTTAACTACCCAATTTTTTTGATAAGTTTTGGGGGGTTCATGCGCCTGTGCCCCCCTCTGGGTCCAACTTCTTGATTTATAATATCTATATTAAACAGGAGTTTTCTTAACATTCCTGTTCATGGGATTATCCAATTGCAGGCTGCCAGAGTATTAGAAGATAAGCGAAACGAGATGCGGAACACTCCACCATGCCGCTGTAACTTTAAGAATGAGACGAAAATATCCGGGCAAGCTTTATTATCATTAACAAGAGGGAATCAGGGCAGACGTATTTCTCTATGTTATCACCAGAGGTTAGTTTACTTTTTTTAGGCTCCTTTGGGGTGTGATCACCCTGTCCAAGGCTCTGTAAGAGCGGCCACTTATAGACGAACAGGGTTAACGATTGCTGGAAAGAAATATCTTTTATCTTTTCCTGTTCGGCTTAGCTTGCCCATGTTTTAATACTACCTGAGTTGAGTGTTGGACATGGATAAGCGGGCCCAGACTCGCCAGGACTCGAACTGAGTTCTTCAAACCTGCGATGCCAACATGTTTAAACCACTAGGCCATCGCTAGCCCACTAAAACTTAATATATTTCGTGCCTTACAGTAGGGGTTCGCTAGGGTGGCATAATCCTTGTTTATCTTCGGGTGTCCGAAACATAGATGTCATCGGTCTTCGGTATGTCCAAAAAGCTTCAAAACCATCACACACTGCTAATTTCATAGCAGTATTGATGACTTTGAAACTCTTTGTACAGTTTTTGTTGCTACCAGACACTCAAAAAAAGGGGATTTTAAACTTCCGAACAAGCATATATCGTGAAATATATTACCCGCTCTCTGCACTTTAGGAGCAGTTTCAGTTTCATTTGAATTAGCCACTGCTTCCGGCCTCTCTTAGAGTGAATTTCAATGAAAAAAAAAGTTTACGAAATCCTTTTCTTATTTTTCAATTTATCTCAACAGGAATGGGGACCATCATGCCCCCATTTCATTTCTCGGGTGTTATAAGTTGGAGCTTTGACATGACATGGACAGCGTACGAAGATTTGGCGCAACGAGAATCTGACAACTGCAATGATAGAGAAATTAATCAACCATAAACTGCAACCTTCTCTCACTTTTTGGGGAGTGAATTTTAATCAAATTATTTTTAAATTTATCTGACATAGGTCACCGATGAATCGCGCCATCGATGGCGAGGCGATCCATCGGTAGCCCAATGTCTAATACCTTATAAAAATGTATTGATTTGAATACATTGGGGAGGTGCCTGCGGCTTCAACATTCCAGTCTATTTTTATCTGGAACTGGTTCGAATGATATACAATTTCCTTTTGATTCAACTGTGCCTGATATAATAAAACACAAATAAGAAAACAAAATCAAAATTAAAGGCAGGGAAAAATCAGAAAAAATTGGCAGGAATTTGTAATGATGAATCTAATAGGGGCCAACCACAGTAATACAAATGCTAGATTTAGGCAATTAATGCTTATGTAATTCTAATATTATGGCAGTTTTCAAATAACTGAGATAGATGTATTCTCCAATTTGAATCAGTGATTGCAAAGTATTTGTGCGAGAACTGTATCCCGTATCCAATCGACTTGAATTAAAAGCGCCATTCCCAATTTAATTTATTCCTTTTATTGTTGAACATAGACCCACTGAAGGATCATGCCGTTAAAATTGCGACCATCGGTTGTCATTTTCAGACTATTCTGATGAAATTTAATAATGAAATTAACCTGGGGCAAGCTCTAAGATTCAGCGCTTTAATTGATATTTGGATTGGCTAAAGGTCACAATACACGTTTCCCTATGTTGTGTTCTTTCATGTTTGTTTTGTTTCAACCTTGGTTTTATGCAAGTGCATCAGCATTGCAGTTTCTTGTGCCTTTCCAATGTAACGGAACAGTTTGCTATGTGGGCTCAAAGAGGTGCTCGTAACGTTAGTAAGCATGTGAATACAATTAACAGTATGCAAAGCAATGCAGGCATGGACTATTTGCCGTTTTTTATTCTGTTACCCGGAACCAAAATGCATTGGTAAGACAACTTCACATGTATGCCGGCCTTATAAGTGTTGAAATTTGAAGTGCAATCCATTGTACGATTACTGCAATTACTTCGATTTATGCAATGAAATTTTATTTAATTATACTATTGACAGTACAACTCAAGTCTGGGTGTGTTTTGCAATTTTAAATATTCGACTTCTTGTCTTTTAGAAAAAAAATTAAAAAATTTAAAGCTGTAATTGTCAATTCGGACTCTAGCGTTGACATAGAAAAAAGAGCTTGGCTATGAAGCACTAGCAAATCAAAAGGGATTGAGGCATGTGCACTTCAATGATAACTTAATTTTATAAAAAAGGAAGAGTTGTATAAAAGATGGAGCATAACTAAAAAAATACCCATTCTCGATAAAATAGGGTGGTGAAATTTATTTTCGGTGTGGACTCCATCCTTTTTAGTTTTTTGGGTGGGGAGATCGCAGTACAGTGACATGGAATGTCGAAGTATAGATTAGGGGTGATGGAATAAAACGGACTTGCGACTTCATATAACAAAACTTCATATGTCTGTGTGGTGGATTTGTTCAAACTTTGTGTCCTTTATTGTTCTGTCTATTTAATCAGAGAAGTGCCAAAAATATTCTGCTATGATTATCTAATTGCTTTTAATCTATTTTTCTCTGTGAACCTCAGTTGTGAAAATATTATAATTATTTATTGATATCTGTGTAATGAAATGAATCCTGCGGTTCGGGATTTTTACTGGGTCATATTTAGCAACAAGGATAGGATTTTCATTTTTATCCGGTGGGACAGGAAAGCCGAGATTTACAGTTTAAGGTTATGGTGAACCATGGTTTCATCACCTAGGTCCCAAGTGTGGCTGAGGGTATTGCCTACCGGTTTAGTTTTTTAGACCATAGATTTATGTCGGGTTCGTGAGTGAGTCTGGAGTACCGTTTATCCGATTATCATGAAAATTTTCAATGTTGCCAGCGACTCATCCTAACCGTGGTGTAGACAATTGCCAGATGCTTTGCTAGCATTGGTGCTTCCTAGTTCGGAAGGAATGAGAATATTCTGCCAGTTTTTATTTTGATGACATTCGGTAATATGGTACTAAACTTCACTGGACGGCTTTCATTTCTACATTTCTGTCCATACAAATAAAGATTGCTATATTCATCGGGGGGAAAGGCGAATAGACACCCCCCATGAGGTTATTGTGTTTGTGAGTGCCGTGCATAGAGACGTGGTTGGTGGAAGTCTTTGGTACCTACAGCGGTGTCCGTAACGGTCTTGACATCTTGAGTGGGCTTAATAAAAATGTGGAATCTGTCGATGTCGTTTCATTCCTTGTCCAAAATACTGCGCGCAATATTAGTTTTCAATGAAAGAATTGTCATTTTTGGGGCATTATGTGTGAACCATATGGCGGTAGGTGATATAAAAAGGAGCAATTTCGTGTAAAACGCTTAAATTTTTATTATGATGAAATTTTCTGAATAAATATTCAAAAATTATCCTGCTCAAAGTTAAAAACACTTTATAAAAAGTGAATATTTGTCTTTGTAGCAGTAAGTAAAGATAATAAAATTCACTTAAAAAAGAAACAGCGCGCGATGAAGTTTTGCCAGCGCTAACATGGACATCTCAGAAAAAAGTAGTAAAAATACGGGACCAAAAGCTCCCCGTCGGGGAATTGAACCCGGTCTCCCGCCGTTGACAGGGCGGGGATACTCAACCACTATTACTAACGAGGAAGGCGACGACGCGAGTTGTCAGGAGATTAATATACTTTCTTGTGTTATTTTATTTTCTCTCGTTTCGAACAGGAAAAAAAACTACGTATTTTTGTTGGTCTGAGCTCAGGTTACCAATACAGTGGTTGCTGTAGGATAGGATTTCATTTTTATCCTACGGATGAGGATAGCCAAGAATTTACTGGGGGTAGTTAGCGCACGAAAGTGTATTAAGGTTTTTTTTTATTTAAGATTTTCGTCTCTTGTCCATTTTCCTAACATTTAAATATGTAGTATTTTTATGCATTCGGCATTTTTGTGTTTATTCTTTCTTGTTGTTGAGAGTCACGATACAAAGAGTTACTAATATGTTGCAGTAAAGTGAGATAACCCATTTTGGACCGGGGCGTGGCCACAACCCTTCGAAAATTCTTGTTATCACACTCTACTGCACATTAAAAAAATACAATGTTGTTTACCTAAAATGTGTATGCTTTGTTGTCTTAGGCCAAATAGGTCTTGCACGTTACATTTCCTCTGGTCTTATCATCATACTGTGTTTTCTTATTATTGTATATTGGAAGATGTATTAATTTTTGAGACGAGATAAACATACACTACTTATCTTACATTTGTGTGTAACTTTTAATTATTTGTGTTAATCGAGGAAACGAACAAATATACTACTCTGCAGTTCAATCATATGGCGAACCACGAGCCTCTCGAGCGGGACCACCAGTACCCGAAACGGGGTGAAGGTTTTTGGGCCTATTCATTATTTCTCATTCTTCCCGTGCGTGGACCTGAGTTGGTATTGGAAGCTCTCGTAAGCAGCGCTTTCGTGAACCACCGTGCACGGCGTGAGGCGACCCAGCAGACCTCTCGCATATTATCGCTGACGGGATCATGAACTCGCTTCAATGACGCTCAGAGGATCGTAGCTCGGATGCGTATTCCAAACGCTTTTAACGCATTGAGCTTGTAGGGTAAAGAGTATTTTAAACATATTTATTGTGATAATCTCATAGTCGTACGAATTCATTATGATAGTAGGAATCGGCCTGGCCAGTTGGCCAAGGGGCCTGTTTAGTATTACTGCACGCCCGTTCGGAGCTCTGTTCCTCTATGCCCTCCCAAAAACAAGTTATACGGCCATTTTGAATTGGCCAAAACTTGTCCTGATGGCTTAATTAAAATAATTTTCGTTCGTATTGTTTTTAATTAGCCACGCGCTATTTAATCGTGGGACAATGTAATATAATTTAGCATATATCATAAAATCTGTCATGATAACCATTTGAAAAAATGCATTGCATTTTGCCAAATTCACGCGGAATTTAATACTAATATATGCTACTAGCTTGACCTCGGTATGAGGCCAATTTGTAATCATAAATGACCAGTTTTGCCAAGGGTTTAAGGGTCATATACCACAATCATTTCTACATATTTATTTCAACTCACAAACACCAATTTAAGAAAAAAAAATTACGAGGAATACCTCCACTCGGGTCCTTCAAATTCGATAAAGTGCATGAAGCATAGGAAAAACTGGGTTGTTTTTAAACTTTATTTTAGGTTTTGTTAACTTTCCTGATAACTTCGTAATGTGATACTTATATTTCAATCGCCTTCTGTGTCGGACAGAGGGTTGTCGAAAATAAAACTCCTTAATGTATATGCTTATATATTTATATGTTATAAGTCATGCGACACATGTATTTACTACTGAAAATGTGGAGAGAAGGACGATGTTGAGGGAGATTTTTGCTGTTTCACACGGCACTTGCCATTATGGTTGTTCTGGCGATATGAAACGCGACCAAAAAAATTTAATTTTAGAACGGGCCTATGCACAGGAGACCCCGGTTGGCCTAAAAACACTGTGGCTGCTGAGACTGGGCTACATGACTTGGATTGGAATTATCAAGTAACGAAAGATGGAAAGATATGACGATATAAGCGATCGTGTTGTGCACATGTGTACGGTCCCCACTGCGTTGACCAGTTTAATCCCCCCCCCCCCCCCCCCCCCCCCCCCCCCCCCCCCCAATTTGTTAAAAATTCCCTTTCTCTACTTTCTTCGGAATTTCATTGGGGGGAGTGAGTAGTTCTAACGGACACCACATGGTGAACAAAATTCTACAATATTAATTTTATTATAACTACGTGTTAAATCACGCGTTCACATACTAAATAATTATAAAACAAAAAAAATACGGATTAGGGACTGGCCAACCGGTCGAATCTTGAGATCAGGAAATGTGATTGTGGCGATGCATAATTGAATTTAATTATTAATCTGATTAATTTGAAACAGACTTGTCTGTCACGGTGAACACGGGCACGGCGTTTCGAAGCCGTGCCATTTTGCCGAGCTTTGAGCAAGCATGGCTCACCAATGTATACGCCGCCCCACAAAACGATCTATGGTGGGTGCATTTGTTTTTATTCCAAATTAAGGACTGTTTTGTGCCAATGTAACACTATATCTAACCCAATCAGAACTGTTATTTTGTTCAGAGCACTAGCCACAGATAGATCGCGCCTTGTGCGGAAAAGAACCTACTGTATTTCCAACACGTGTATAGGTCACATCGGTGGATGATTTAAATGAAAGTCTTGAGGTCAATCTTAGTCCATGTATATGTAGCATACTCGTATGTTGTAAATATCTATCAGCTATGGAAAGCCATCGTATATTCGTTTATCGAATTGGCAGGACGAAAAATTGCTTAGTGGCGTGTTGTTGCTTTTATTTTTGCTCGGCATAGCCAAGTCACTGACGAACTAATCGGCACAATCCTCAGTGACTCGAGCTTTAACAAAAAATTTTTTTTTTTACTTAACAAATGGACTAACCGGGAAAGACTCTATGATAAGCTCGGTCTGCTACTGCTTTCGTTTCCATTGCGCCATGAGCGTTTATTGGACAGGACGCAAGAAACTAAATTTAAAAATTTGGAAAAATTTTTTCAATCAAAATTCTTCGCTCAGAGCAAGGCAGTGGGACGTGTTACAAAGAGCTATATGAAATGCAGGAATAGGAACTAAAAGCAACCCCACTTCCCAATAGTTGTGTCTATTGGCGACGTTTTAGTTTTAAGAGGTTCCAAAGTGGTAAAGCATGCTTGGAAAAAAACTTCTTGACATAAAATTGTTTGTCTCACTATGTGGGGACCTCCATTAGTGACAGGTTGTGAATCGTGCGGACCGGTTTGAAAATTCGTGTGGAACGGAGAGCAGAAAGTTCCCTTGATACAAAAGAACCATATCTGTAAAATAAAACATCGTGAGTGGCAACGTTGCGGCTGTGTGTTCACTTTGCAGGACCGTAAGAAAGTTTTAGGACCCAATTCATATTGGACACATTGCCGTTGATTGATTACGAGCGAGCTTTGCTGAAGAGAGGTGAAAGCGGGACACCGCCCCAAATGTGGACAGCGATCAATCATTCAGGGTAAAATCGGCGGGACATAGAATGTGTGGCATGGGAAGGCGAATTTCCCTAAAAAACGTCTTTATGGGGGCGCTTGTTTCAAAAACGTTGTGAACGACCTTTTAAATCAAAAAGTGATTCCCAGACCGGGAATCGAACCGGGCCGGCTGTGGGTGAGAGGCCACGAATCCTAACCACTAGACAACCTGGGAGACGCCGGAATTCACGACTCGAATGCGTTAAGTAATTTGTTCGTCGATCTCGCCAACGGCATTCCAAATCTCTCGTTTGACGATCGTAAATTTTTTTGATTAAAAATACTGTTTAATATGATATTAAAATAAATCTATTGTATTAAATGTTCTGGTCCTTTATTTTATCTAATTTTAATATTTTTCGAAAGAGGTGTTAAAAGTGCCAGATGGGTAAATAAACAAAACATCCTTCGAAGCCGGATTCGGATACCAGGCGACCTATGGATTACCGAAGTGATACCGGCTACAGTCCTCCGCTCTACCAACTGAGCTATCGAAGGAGTACGAAACAAAGAGCGGCCTGAGGTTACGCATTTTTATTTGCAGACAAGCCAGTAAATCGGATACGCGTTCAGCATAGATGGAGTTCAGATTCAGCAGAGCTCAAATTTGAAATTCGATCGATTTCGAAAGGTAAAATTTAAGAGCCAATTTTGAGCTCTTGTCGTTAAGCATCGACACGTTTGCAATGTTGGTACAATTGAAAATAAAATTTATTTTTAATTTCGAAATGTATTTTTTAAATATTTACTAGACGCAAGATTTTATTTTGTTCATTTTCACATTTGCGCTAAATATGAAATACCGCGAGCTGTTGTATAAGGTTATCAGGAAGAGGTATTTGAATTTTTTCGAAGACGGGAAATATTTGCGAAATTATGGTTTTATTTTCGGCTCCAACCTCCTCATATGTAAACATATGTTAAATCAAACAGAAAAATTTTTATAAAATAACTTTGTGCCAAAGTATGAGCCGCTGATGGATCGCGCCTTGTAGCGCGCCGGTCCATCTGCTGCGCATGCTTGGTGCACAAAATTTCTGAGATTGAAATCAAGCGAACCGGACGTGGACTTTGCAAAAACCGTTTTTGCTCTGCAAATAAATGCCGACGTTTTGTCGCGCTTCGTTTTTGTCATTACAGTTGGATTTTTCCAGTGCGTGTGGTCGTTGTTGAGTCGGTAGAGTTTTCGAGGTTTTAAAGCGATTTTTGACAAGCAAATACAATGGGCTGATTCTACCTCGGGTGCTTTCATTATTGGCTGGGATATCCCTGGATTCGAGGAGAATTTGTGCGATATTATTTGAAGAAAAGAAGGAAGGAAACTGGTCAATCTTACGAAAATTGTTTCGGAATCTTTGCGAGGAAATATTTTTCACGGTGGAAAAAATGCAGGTAATTTTGTTGCTATTTTCTAACTGTTTGCTGTTTTTTTCATTAAGATTTATACTCTCTTGACCGACCACTCTTGAAAGTACGCTATTGTTTTCATTGTGCTGGGAAATATTTTCAAGTTAAAATAAAAATATGTAGAACACTCTGATTTTCCTTTTTATTGCAAGAAGTTTTTGGGTCTAGTGAAGTTTAGTAAACATATTCCCGAATGTTCATTTAAAATAAAAACTGGCAGGAATATTCCCATCCTAACTAGGAGACCCCCGGGGAGGACAATGCCAGTTTACTTGCAGCATTGCGCCCCCCCCTAGTTTAGGCATGAGGCAACTTATTTCTGCCAGTTTTTATTTTAATGACATTCGGGGAATTATGGTACTAAACTTCACTAGAAAGTTTTTTATAAGACAATAGTCATAGTTTGTTTCGACACCTTTACGAAAACAAAAGACAATGCAGATCTCTAAATACTGAATACATCACAGGAATTATATAACCCAAAAAAGTTGTCAGGGAAGGCATAACAAAAACCTAATAATAAAGTTTTTTATAAAACGAACACAGAGATAAGTTTTAAAATAAAAAGATTTTAAAGAGAGTAACATCCTCTCACTTTTGGTTTGTGTATGCAAACTATTTAAAAAGTAGCATCCGTTTTTTTTATACCTTTTTGATCGTATTTTTCCTGCTCTCTCCATTGGCTTGAGATAAATAAACATACATACATACATGTTCTTACTTTAAACTCCATATTTTCAAGGAATGAAAAAACGAATTTGGAAGACGGTTTGTGTACAGATCATTGCTGCCAGCTTTTAGTGTTATGTCTTCTATCTAGTTTTATGAATTGCTGATTCTATCCTTGTGCATGAGTTTCATTTTTGTTGAATGAAATGTATGGCGCAAAACCAGGTTGGCAGAATGCCCAGCTACTTTGGCTACTCAGACGCCAACAAAAAATGGGTTTTTTCCGTCAGGAAGAAAAATTAATGCAAATGGGCAGTATAATCATGATATTTTTTTTTTAGCCACTTCTTTGAAGTGGATCACCCTGTCCAAGGCCTGTAACAGCGGCCACTTTATAGACAGGACAGGGTTTAGTCACTATTACTGGAAAGATCTTGATCTTTCCTGCGTCGGCTTAGCCTACCCAAGTTATTAAACCCTGGGTTGAGTGGTGGGCGTTGGATAAAACGAGCCGGACTTGCCGGGGGCTCGAACCCAGAGATCTTCAGAACCTGCGGATGGCCAACGTCGCTTTAACCACTACGCACAACGCCCACTTCATATTTTTTTATTCTGTGAACTAGAAGATTTCAAATGGTCTGTTGGATTGTCTGGGTGCAACCAAAAAACTGAAGAAAAGATCCGAAATTATCAATACTGCCATGAAGATAGCAGTGTTGATGGTCTTGAAGCTTTTTTTCTCCATCTGGAGAAAATGATCTGAACATTTCAGACACCCGATAAAAATACAAGATTCTGCCAATTGGTGCAAACTAGGACGGAGGACCCCAATATGGCCGGTCCAACCTATTCTAAAAACTAAATTTTTCTTGTTAAACAGGTTCGGGGCAACGCTAGGAATATTTCCATCATTCGCTCCACCGTTATTATCAGAAAGGATCGTTCTAACTGTCGTTCCACGACAGCTAATATGCAGATGTTCTTGGGGAAACTTACTGGTAAAAAGAACTGCTTTGTAAAAGAAAACAATTGATGGGTTACTGCAACTGCACTTTAAATGGTAGACATCCCAAACAGAACTGAACCACTAACATATTAATAGAGTGCAGTGGAAGGGTATCTGTTTCCTGGATGATGGGCAAAACTAATTCTGGCCACTTAATTTCCAAACTATTTATTTTTTTAACCCTTTTCTTCCTTTTTTTAGTGCAGATAATAAGACGCAAAAAAAAAACAAACCTCCCCATCTAGCTATGTATTATGCCACTTTCAAATGTAATGATATATCGGGTTATGATGAATCTCAAGTTAAACTTGAAAATTCTTTTGGCAGGCCTTCTACCCTGATTCTGAAGAAGAATCACAACTGCACATGCTGAGCAATGTGAAATAACGGCCATCCATGATTTTATCTGGCGAAGCGAGGCTCGCTTTTCATGGTGTCAATCATTGGTGCTTCATACTATGGACAGGTTCGATGTTTCATTATTTTGTTTTATCAAAATTCACTTTAAGCAAGACCGGATAGCAACATTCAGGAATGGCAAACCAAATTACCAACTTTAATAAATAAGAGTAGCTTTGAAAAATTTAGACCCACCAACTGCCAAGCTTAATTAAGGAGAAACAACAAACAAACAAAACAGAATGGGATTCGAGCCTGTTTAGTCTACGATTTCATTTTTCTTCTCCAAAATCAAGAAGAGTGGTAGATGGTTTTACCAATCGTCCAGGGAAGGATTACCACTCGACTACACTTGATCATGGCGGTTTTCAGTTTCGTTTTGGATTGTTTTCCGTTTAAAGTGGATTAGTTGTGCTGGTTACTACGGCCCTTTCAGTAATCTTTGCTCTTAAGTGGCCCTTAATCGGTTCCTTTAAGACTGCTTCCTGGCCTTGCTGTAGAGTGAATATTAAATAAAAAAAAAATTAAAAAAAAAAACTCGTTCCGTTTACCTACAGGGCCATTAAAATGATATCTGTTTTTTTTTATATATTACTTTTTTTTTTTATTTTACTCCTAAAACTGAACAAATATATTCTTCACAATTTTGCGATCAGGAAAAGGGAAACACAAGTTTATGTTGATAGATTGAGGAGACTTGAAGTTTACCGAAATGGTTGAAACATTTCGAAGCCGTTTCCTGCGATAGAATAAAGGATGGAAAATGGGTTCGTGATCGGAGGATAAACTGACATATGGTGTGGATGTTAGGTGGAGACGATTGAAAAAGTTATTTCTTCCAGTTTCTTGTTTACGTACACAAAAAAAGAACGTGGTGAGGGTGGAATTTAATCGTCTTAGAGCAGGTATTCACTCAATGCACTTTTTAACACATAGCGGGTTCAGTTCCGTTTGGGATGTTTCCTGTTTAGAGTGGCAGTTGCCGGTACTCATTTGTAGGTAGTCTTTATTAAGTTGGTTGGTTAGTTGGTTAATTCGATGAGTGCCAAATTTTATCTTGTGAAATTAATCATGAATAGAACTGTTTGTTTGTGGGAAAATAAAAATCATATAAAAAAGCTTCAAAATTAAGTACTCTGCACTATGCAGTTCGGAGTACCCCAATATTGCGCTTGCCTATGACGTTCATATTGTCGCTGGTCGATGGGTACTAAATTATTTGTGAGTTTCAACTGGAAACTTTATTCAATTTTTATCAAAAGAGATCTACAAATCGTTTCCACATTAGTTTTCCGACGTTGTGAAACTTAAAAGATTGACTCACCCAATTGTTTGTATAACTTTTGGAGAGGTCGATTTCTCAAAATTTGTAAAATCAAACCACTTGATGTACAGTAGTAAACTACCGTTGAACTCAAACTTTGATGAACTCCGATTACGACTTGCGCCCTCGAAACTTCAACTCAGGTTATAGAAAATAATAAATCCAGTTCGCAAACCCTGTAAACTATGAAGTAGGTTTGTTTCATAATCATTCTTATCAGCGTACGGATTAAGGCGCAGGCGTGCATTTCCGTTTTGAGGAGTCATTCTACGGACTCTTTGACGAGTTTTGAGTGCTTGATAAACTCAGTTATATTTGCGACCATTACCTCTGTTGCATTCATATCTATGTACAAAATGACCTTTCTGCGACCAATTAGCCTAAGGCCACCCCCCCCCCCCAGGCCGCGACCTCCCTTCCCCTCCCCCCAGTACCCCCCCAACGGTATATTCAAACTCCTTTTACCTTTCTTCTTCACAGGAACTCTATTCTAACTTCTCAGAGCAGAACAGGAAAGTAGAATTATCCAGAAACGCCGTGGAACAGGAACCTGCTCATAGCGATCAAAGATTACGCAAAAATTTACTCGGACGCTTTCAAGGACCCGCATGTTCCGCTCGTCCAAAAGCTTTGCAGCCATATTTCGCTTCTGAAAGATGCCTAGAAGTTTTGTGGGAAATAGCATGATGTGAAAAAACTATGTTCGACAGATCTATCGACCCACTTTTTCTGATAGATTAATGCAGTATTTCATGTAGGAATTCTTAGTTTAGTCGACAGAATTTTTCCTCCTGAAAACCACAATGTGCAGAGGAGCTAAAATATATATGCGTTGTGAATGAAAGATTCAAGGTCCCGATTATACCATTCAGTTATCTTGTAAAGTTATGATTTATGGTCATATAGTTTGGCAACATAGGGATCTGGTACATGTATGATTTCACCAATGATTCAAATAATCAATTGAAGGAATTAATCGGAATCACTGCAGAATGCTAGAATACCTGTCTATTTTTTTTTTTTTTGTTATTAAAATTCCCTCTGAGGTTGGGAAGCAGTGCTCTGAATGGAACCAACTAACGGGCCCCACTCTAAAAGTAGAGAGCTTACTAAAAAACATATGGTACATGGCCAACTGCACTCTAAAACGGGGTAAACTTCCCAACGGAGTGGAACCCGCCATGGTTAAGTAAAGTGCAGTGAGTTGGTATCTGCTTTTGGCAATGGTATTTAAAAAACCAACTACCACTTTTTTGCTTCCTTTTAGTGCCACGCCTTACAACACGCAGGAAATACGTTAGGAACGAATTCTAAAGCTCGTGTCTACAAGGCCTACTCGAGGCCAGAATTCATAATCCTTTATTATACAATCAAGGTTAAACGCGATGTATAATTAAATGCAATCCACTATTCTTTCTTAATTTTTGTACTTCAATGTTCATTGTTATTCAAGATTATATGGTGATATCTTAAGTCTGTGGTTTTACTACTCGCAGCTCGCTTCGCCTTTCCATATTTCTGTCCAACACATATCATAAACATTATTCCAACTCATTCGCGAATTCCCCGACCTTACACATACACACTAGGCTCGATCCAGAACCCCCCTCACAATAGGTGCCCCCGCCCCACACCCCCCCCCCCTCACAACTACCCAGCTTATTTTTCAGGCAATATGAATGCCATACGCATCTTTTTTATAGTTAATTGCGTACACCCCCCAAACATGGAATCCCGCTATCTTTGTATGTTTATTACATATAAACATCATTATATTCGAATATTGCACTGTTTACCCTCATACCTATGTAACTTCAAAATATTTTTAGCTTGAATCTAGTTAAAAATACCGCTGTAATTTTCATTATCTTGCCCCCGGTAGATTTCAAATTACGTTTTAAGGGGTAAGAAAATTTATACCTAGGATAGGATAGGGATATTTTTTTTATCTTGCGGTGATAAGGAAAGCCGAGGAATACAGCTCAACCCATATGGCGAAACCGCGAACCTCTCGTGCAGATACCAGTTCGAATTGGTGGGTGAAGGTATGAAGGTTTATGGATTATCGTATTACTGATTTTTCCTGCTCATGGACCTGATTGGTGGAGGAAAGCCGTATGCAGCAGCGCTTCTCGAAACCACCCGGTGGTTTTTGCACCGGCGAGGCGTCCAGCAGGACCTCTCGCATTTAATCATCATCCCACACGGGATTCGAACATGTTGTCATTGACGATCAGAGATATTCCACAAATTCATTCACGGGATTGGAGCTAACCAGGCACCCCATAGGACCCTACCATGACCACTTTGTGTACTTCAATATATTTGTTAGCTCAAAACATCCATAAATATTGTAATTATCACTCTAGTCTTGATTTTTTAAGATAACTTTAGTTTAAAAAAACTTCAAAAATGTCTGATTCTCCCTTGGATTTTTACATTATTTGGGCAAAAATTTGTCGGTCGTGCAGAATTTGTTCGACTGATTTTGAAGAAGTTGGCGGAGCCGTTTTCAAAATAATCCAGAGAAATTGGTGGAATGGTTTTTAATGGAAATCAGGTTGTGTTTTGTATTGTTATTAGTAAGTTCGATTCCGAATGATGGTAAATGTATCGTGATGGTATCGCAGTTGAAGATCTCGGGTTCAGTCGGCTTGCTTATCCATGCCCACCACACAACGTGGGTGTAATAACTTGGGTAGGCTAAGCCGAACAGGAAAAGATCATATCTTTCCAGTAATTGTAACCCTGTCCATCTATAAGCTGGTACGGGGCCTTGGACAGGGTGATCCACTATAGGAAGTGGCTATAGAAAAAAAAATAAAATAATTAAGCTCTTGTAATGTTATGAGGCAACAATTCGCCCATATTTTCAGATTTGCTTTATTTTAATTAGTTTGTGCCTCGTGCTAACCCTCAATTTTTTTCAAATCCATGGTCATGTAGAATGGGATAGGATTTCATTTTTATCCTCTAGGAGATGAAATATGGCGAATTACGACCCCTCTTATAGACTCCAGTTCCAAATTGGGGT